>JANLJB010002397.1:20181-53293 GCA_026212285.1 Bursera cuneata | reverse complement strand
TGTGTGTATACATATATACATATATGTATATACAGAGACGATGATAAGTTCAGGAGTAAAACGAATACAAATCCGATAAGCTATTAAAACTGTCATTTGCCTAGTAAGACTATGATAATATTTTTAATTGAAAGAATTAAAGATTATTTTGGTCAAATTTATGTTCCACACCTAGACCCTTTTTTATGAAAATTGGAATATCAACAGAGTTTTATTTTAAATATTTTTAACGGGTTAACATCATTGATTAATTTTAAATGCTTCGCCAACCCTATTATCGGGCGGAATTATAATTTAACAATTTAATGAAAAAGAAAATTCACGGAACTAACGTCAACGGAATTCTCATGCGCTGCATGGCGATCAACTTTTTGTTGTCTCTGCTTTCAGTCAAATATTATTCCTGTGTCCCCAATTTCATCTGTTGATAGATTGTTGGACTTAGACGTCTATGAACTAGGCCGTGGCGGTGGAAGCCCGCCACTCGCTGATGATGTCTAGCAACCGTCCCGACAAAAGCACTGAATTTTAGTCACCTTAAATTCCAAATAACATCCTCCGTTAGCAAAACTTGATAGATTCCGTTATAAAGGGGTGCTTTTGTGCCTTTTAACGATGTTTGGGGTTTAAAGGATATAGAAAGTAGGCTTTACAATTTTCGAAACATTAGGGGTAGGCAAAAGTCTCCACTTTTTCTTGTCGATTATTAATTAAGAAAATAAAATATTAATTATTTCAAGGAATAATTTTTGTATCGTTTTCCCATAATTACTTGTCGGAATCAAAAATTTTATCTTTTTTTTTTCCCCTTGTACACAATTTTCAATATTATCAACAAGTCCCTAATTTTGGTCATATTAATTTCGAAAACTCAGCGATAGAAGTCTATGCAATTTTCTTTTTTTTATTTTTTTTTAAATAAAGAAGAAAAATTACAACTGATTACTTTCAGAAAACAGAAATCCAATTATCCAAGAATGACAAATTGAAAACTTTGAAGAGATGATCTTTTTATTCATCTGTTGAATATTACCATCGCTCGTTTGTTTTCAGTGTTTCCTTCAATGGCGGCGCAAATTTCAGACTCTGAAACGGAGTGTCGGCCCATGGAACTAAACTCTCCCAATAAGTGTAAAACAAAAATTCCTTTTTGTTATCTGCGGTTTCTTTCGCTTTCGCTTAGTGCCTTATTTGAATGTAATTTTGCTGCAGTTGGTTTTGATAAGCAAGTCATAGCTCAAGGTTCATTAGACTTCGATGAATGGACTTCACTTATATCAAATATTGAGAATTCGTTTCCTGTAAGTTCAATTTCCATCCTTAATGTGAACTGTTTTTTTTTTTTAAATATATATATTTATGTAATTTTGTTTGTAACTACAGGATGATTTAGAGAAAATGAGTTTGGTGTATGACTCCTTCTTAGCCGAATTTCCTCTGTGCTATGGTTACTGGATGAAGTATGCTAATCACAAGGCTCGCTTAGGCAATGCTGACAAGGTAGTTGAAGTCTTTGAACGAGCCGTGCAATCTGCAACCTATTCTGTTGATGTCTGGTTTCATTATTGTAGCTTTAGCATCTCAGCATTTGAAGACCCTCATGATATTCGTAGGTAATCTTGATACCGATCTGGCTTTTGTTTCCAGTTTTTATGTATGTTCTTGCTTACTGAGGCAAGCTGTTACTTTTAAATTATCTGACAGATTATTTAAAAGAGCTTTGTCATTTGTTGGAAAAGATTACTTATCCCATATCTTGTGGGATAAATATCTTGAATTTGAGTTCTCTCAGCAGCGGTGGATTTCTCTTGCTCACATATATATTCAAACTTTGAGATTTCCAACCAAAAAGTTACATCGCTATTATGATAGGTATGTCTAACTCCTTTTTTAGTTTTTTTCTTCTTTTTCCTGGGAATCCTCTAGCATTCCAAAGTTTTTAAATTGTTTTGTTGAGCTCTACCATACAGATTGAACCTATACCCTTGTTTGTTCAGTAACCTCAGATTGACACTTTGTGGATGATGGTATGGTACTATAGTCTGTCGTTAATCTTGATATGCTGGGTTGTGAAATTAATTTCTTGCGTTTGAATCACTTATAATTTGTTTTTGATCAATTCAAATTCTATTGTACCCTTGGATGACGATTTCTTTTTCTTTTTTCTGCGTCATATGGACTTGCTTTATTAGAACATTGGTATTAGTTTTAGTTGTGTGCTTACCGGATGTTAGTTCAAGTTTTCTTCAGCTTTAAGAAGCTGGCTGCTGCTTGGAAGGAGCAGTTGGATTTTCAAAATGATTCTGCCGTGGAATCACAGTTAAACCTTGGCCTCAAAAGTGGAGTCCCAGCATATTATAAGGATGATGAGATCTGTAGTGTAATCAAAGACCTGCTAGAGCCATCTGTTGGCTTGGCTAGATCGAAAGCAGTGCAGAAATATTTATTTATTGGAGAACAGATCTATAAGGAAGCATGTCAGTTGGATGAAAAAACACGTTGCTTTGAGACCCGCATTCGAAGGCCCTATTTCCATGTAAAGCCACTGGATTGGAGTCAGTTAGAAAATTGGCATGACTATTTGGACTTTGCTGAGAAACAAAAGGATTTTGACTGGGTATGGCCTTGTATGCTCTGGTTTTTTTATATTTTTGGAACTTGCTTGTCGCCATTTTCTTTCCATTAATGTAATTAATATCTGAAACTTTTCCTTTTCTTTTTTTTTTACACTAACCATCAACTACAGGTGGTTAAACTTTACGAGAGGTGCTTAATACCCTGTGCTAATTACCCTGAGTTCTGGATGCGTTACGTGGATTTCTTGGAAAGTAAGGGAGGAAGAGAGATAGCAAACCTTGCACTGGCCCGAGCAACACAAATTTTTCTGAAGGTATAAGTTTTCATAACCGCTGTCATTTTTCTTTCTTCCACAGTGGAAGGAACGATCTTACTAGTTTGATAAATTATGGGAATGAATGCTTCTGTTTGAAATTAGTAGCATATCTTCGATGTGTTCTTATAATTATAACATTTTTTTCTTGTTGAAATACTTTAATAACTAGATACCTAATATACATGTTCATTTTGTTTTTTAGTATTTACTATATTGAAATTTATATTAGCAGTCTAGATTGTGAACTGTGTCTCTCTATGCAAGTCTGATGTCAATTTGTAGATGGAAATCTCAGTAATTGAGTTTGATACTTTGACTGATAAACAATTAAAATCATATAACTGCTATTTGATGGAAAACTATCTACATACTTATTGATGCTTGATTTATTTAAAGCATATATATAGAATAAAGATGCTTCCTGATGAATTCATTTGTGAATTTGGATTATTTAAAGCATTAAGTTTAAGCACATAGCAAAAATAATAATGAAAGAGAGGTGCTGTGTTGGCTTTGGGAGGGTAGCAGGGAAGCATTTGTCTTCTGGAGATCTGAAATATGGGGTATAAGTTAGTAAAGTACTCTTTATTGAATATTTTATGGAATTTAAGATGGTCAGGTGTACATTTTACAATGCAAAAGTAATTTCATGAGGAAAATTGAAGTTTGATAAATATTGCATGATGCTTCTTGGTTTTTTAAGAACTTTATTATTAGATTGTTAGACAATTGACTGGATTTCTTTAATTCCTTTGGAGGAAGATTATGCTGCATGCCAATTTCATAACAAATGACTGTGTTGATATCAAGGAGTAGTGTATGTGAATCCTGTCTGTGGAATTAGGAAATTATAATTTAAATGTCTCTTAATTATAATTTGAGTGGAATTATGCAGGTGGAGGTAGATTCTTTTTCAATATTTTCACGTTATTCTTGGTAATTGTAAGATAGTTTGTAATGTGCTGAAATGTGGTTGATTGCTGATTTTTATAGGAAGTTTAAACTCAATTGCTTTATACACGATTGGAGATGTTTATGGCCCTCTTCATATGTCCATTGCAGAAAACCTCAGTGCTGCATCTTTTCAATGCCCGGTATAAGGAGCAAACAGGAGATGTTTTTGCTGCACGTGCTGCTCTTTTTGAATGTGATACTGAATCAGATTCAAGCTTTATTGAAAATGTTACAATGAAAGCTAATATGGAAAAACGCTTGGTATGTAATTAACAGTTTAATCATAGAGAAGCAAATATTTTATTTTTGGAATTTGGAATGATAACTCATAAATGCCATTGCTTCGTAATTGTTAGGGAAATTTTGTGGCAGCTTGTAAGATATACATAGAAGCATTAGACACTGCTGCAGAGAAGAAAAAGTTACATACTCTTCCTATTCTTTATGTTCATTTTTCACGACTTCAATACATGGTATGTGATTAATGTACATCCAAATTTTCAGCATTTTAATCCTTTTGGCTTTAGCTGTCTATCTTCTTCAAGTTCTAAATAGTATTTTCAAATTAATACATAATTTTTATCAATTATCCATCATTGAATTTTTTCTCAAAACAGTTCTATGTCCCGTCATATAATTGCACAAGTTTCACATTACTTCGAATATAATATCTTCTCATTTCTAAAAAATTACCATTTCCAATTTATGACACTATATCTATTGAGTGCTTGTATGAAGAGACATTGGTGTATTAAACCAAACCACAATGCTTCTAGATTGTTTGGTACATAACTTTTCCTGAAATAAAATGCAAATATGCAATTCTGATGTGGTGTTCTCTTTAACTGCTTCTGTTCCTTTAAAACTGCTGCTTTCCCCCTGCCCCCCTCCCCCCTCTTTCTGGAACCATTTGATTTCCAGAAAATTGTACATGGTGATCTAGATGCAGTCATTAATTCTACATTGATAGAGTTTTCGGTTTACAGACTACAAATAGTGCAGATGCAGCCAGAGACATTTTAATAGAGGGAATCAATCATGTGCCGAACTCTAAATTACTTCTAGAGGTATTTTGTCCTTTACTTATCTAATAATATAAAGGATTTAAGTTCAATGACCTCACAATTTTTAATGCAATTTCTTACACTATTTTTAGAGTATTGAATCACAATACTATTATGGTTGAGATTCTGTCTAACATATGTGATTTTCAAGATATACTTTTTGTGTATGCTAGATTTAAATTCAACCATGCAATTACTTTGATTCAATGATCTAATAACTCTTTAACAAAGTTGTTTTAAAACCGTATGTCCTTCCCCTAGTATGAAAATTCGTAAATGTTTATTATCCAACTGATTTGTGAACTAGAACTATGTAGTTGAAAAATAAGGATATGGTCTTTATGCCATGCGTAGTCTTGACAGCCCACACAAAGGCTAAAGTTGGCCCAATTTCGGTTTTTCAAGGATTTATAGATTATAAACCTTGTTGATGACTAATTTTAATAATATTATATTGCCATAAAGCTATTTGTCGGAGCTGCCAATTGTGTTACCGATTGGTACTTATGCAGGAGTTAATAAAATTCGTGATGATGCAAGGAGGATCAAGGCACATGACTGTTGTAGACTCTGTTATAGCTAATGCAATATATTCGGGTCCAGAGGCACTTGGAGGTTTAAGCCTAGAAGACATGGAGGATGTATCAAGATTATATCTACAGGTCAAATTTTCTTGTTCAGTGTTATAAATAAATTCTACTTGCAGTGCTCTGGGGAAAATTAGCTTGAAATGAAAGAGATTTCTACCTATTGTCTTGTCTGATTTTCGGCACCCATTTATGTTTTGGGTCTCAAAGCTTATAATTGAAAATACTCTTTAACCTTTTGGTTTCTATTGTAGTGGTCTTGTGCAAAACAGTATAAAATCTCCTTTTATCTCGGTGATAGTGCCCCTTGTTCATCTTTTCATCCCTCATGTTTCACTCAGTTGCGTGTCACTTCAACATTCTTTTATCATTAATGCCAAATCTTGTTTTAAGTCCAACAACTATATGGTGTATGGTTTCGCCGTTATGCTAACCTTAAAAGTAGGAAAAAAAAGTGCATGTATTGTGTCATTTTCACGTCTGTCTTTGGATTCAGGTCCTTTCACTAATTTGTAGGTGTGTTTCCTTTGATAGATTAATATTTGAGGTGGATGATTAATTTAAAAGGACAGCTGTTGCTAAAACATGTACCTAATTGTATTGCATTTGTTACTGATATTTATGCATCTAATATATCCATTAATAATTTTTTATGGCAGTTTGTTGACCTGTGTGGTACCATTCATGATGTAAGGAAGGCATGGAATCGGCACATCAAATTTTTTCCACACTCTGTGAGGGCTGCTATTGAGCATCCAGCCGGAAGTACAAAGCCATTGAAACCAGTCATGGAAGTAAGGCAGGAAAATGTTGTTGGTTTGCCTTCTAGGCAATCCGGACCTCACCATTCAATGCAGACACCTTCTCAAGACAAGAAACTGTCGCCTCCAGAAAGCAGCAATAACCAGTCTGATCCTGCTGCCACTGCCTTATTGTCAGACCAGAAGTCGCCATTGCCACAAAATCATGATATTCAATCTGACGATGCTATAGTTGACCATCTTCAATCAGAAGAAGCTGAAAACAGGTTACAGGAGGAAATGCAGAAGGTTTCTCATGAAGTTACGGAGCAGCACGTAGAAGATTCTTGTGAACCAAATGCGTCATCTGTTGATTTAGTACATCAAATTGCTAATGAAACTGAAGCTGAAGCTTCTCAAGAGTTATGTAAAGAAGATAATGTTCCACAGGAGTATGAGGAAGACAAACAGGATTTGAAGCCTCTTTCACTGGAGGGACTTACCCTGGATTCTCAGGAAAATCAATCTCCAGGCTCAAATTGTGCCATATCTGATGAACATGAAGCTCCACAAGAAATCAAATTGACTCATGAAAGCACACCAAAGAATGAAGCCCTTGAAGAGACCGGTACGTCAAATGGAAGTGTTCTGGAGGAAGATCGGATTACTAAAGGAAGTCACATTTTACCCGGCCCAATGAGAACACAAGTGTCCGATTCTGCCCAGACTCAAACTGGAAGTGTCAGTCCTTCTTCACTGCATCATCAAAATTTTATAACAGATGCACATTCACAGTCACAGACACCTCAGAATAGTGGCCAAAATTGGCATCAGAGGCATACTAGTGACAAATTTCACAGAGATTCGAGATTTGGGTTTCGAGGACATTCACGTAAAAGACTGCATCAGCAGCGGCAAGCATCTTCACAGCGGTACCCTCGTGCTGATGCTCATGCTCAAAAGCCTATGAGTTCAAATAACCCCTTTCAACCTTTGTCCTCACAAAACCTACAAGTTCAGCAAGGCAGACAAGCACAAACTCAGTACCCTGCATCTTCTAATCTAACAGCACCTCAAGCCTGGCCTATGCAAAACTTGCAGCAGCAGAATTTTTCCTCCGCATCCCAGTCTCAACTGCCTGCTCAACCTGTTGCTTATGCTCATGCACAGATGCCTCAGTTTCCTTCACAAGGTAATGAGCAGCATGGGCATCTGCAAAACAACCAATCTTATAATCAAATGTGGCAAAATTATTATTATCAGCAGCAATTTCTTCAGCAACAGCAGAATTTGCAACAACTGCACCAACAACCCCATCAACAGCAACTTCTGCATCAACAGTATCAGGCACAGTATAATTTTCAGCAACAACAGTTTCTGCCGCAACAGCAACAGTTTTATCAGCAGCAGCAGCATCTATTTTACCTGCAAAATCAGCAAGTACAACAGCAGCAGCCAGAAGAAAAACAGCAGCATCCGGAAGAACAGCAGCAGCAGCGGCAACAACCACCACAGCAACTTCAAGAACACGATGAAAGATAACCTGTGTAGCAAATTCTTATGTCACCAATTGACACCAGCATTGACAACAGCGCCAACTGGTTTACTACTAATTTTAGAAATCTGTTTCTTAAGGACAAAAGAAAGTTATTTTGGAGGGACTAGGCAAAACATTGTTGTAATCTAACTGCATGGTTTCACAAAGGTTTTAACATCAGAATTTTAGTTAGAATAATCTTGAAGAATAATTACTATTGATGCTAATTATAATTAATTGTGGTATCAAGTAATTAATTGAAAAGGTCTTTAATAATTGTACAAAAGGTCTTATTCTCTGTTGTCATGGTTTAATGACATCCAGAATTCTTTAGTTAGAATAATCTTGAAGAATAATTACTATTGATGCTAATTATAATTAATTGTGGTATCAAGTAATTAATTGAAAAGGTCTTTAATAATTGTACAAAAGGTCTTATTCTCTGTTGTCATGGTTTAATGACATCCAGAATTCTTTCTTCAACTGGCTGGCATTATTTTAATTCGCTTCTTGGTAAATAAAATCAGCCCTGGTTTTTATAAATGTTCTTTTGTTGCCTTTTTTTATCTGTTAATAGTAGTTTGATTCGATTCCTTCTATACACAAGAACCAACCTCTACATCTGGCTCCAATTCAGGTTCTTCCACTGTTATGCCATCCTCACCAGCACTCCAATTTATTTCCCCACAACAGTAGATGAATCAACATCCACAAGACCTACCCCTTGGAACCCATCTGCCACTTCACTTTCTAGCAATTCCCTAACACTCTCTTCACTATGACTTGCCTTTGCTTCAGAGCCACTTCTGTTTGGGCAAACACCACTACTTGTCCTAAACCACCATTACTAGAATTAACCTTGACAACACAACCACCTAGCTCTCAAAATGAGGCTGCATTTCAGATTCTTGAGACTTCCTAAACATAGTCATCAACTGTTCTAGTTTTTTCCCTAAATCATGTTCTATTTTCTCCCAATATTCAATCTTTTTTATCAAAACCTTTATCATTGCAAAGTATCTCCAACTCATTCAACAACTTCTCTTTCATTAGTTCTAATTAGGGCTGGGCATTAAAAACCGACCCGTCGGGTCGACCCGAACCCAACCCGAAATTTCGGGTTTTTTTCGGGTCCCTTCTTTTGTAAACCCGACTTCGGGTCATACTCCACCGACCCGTCGGGTTTCGGGTCTTCCAACCAAACCCGAAAATCCGACCCGACCCGCCAAATAGTATTTCTAAAAATTTTTGGGTTGAGCACGATTTGAACCCATTCCCTCTTCCTCCCAGTTTCATAACTTCACCACTGGGCTACAAGCCCTTCTTAATATAATTATGTAAAATATTTTATTTATTGCATATAAAGATTTAAAATTTTGATAAAATTTGGAATTATGGGATTCGAACCCAGCACACCACCATACCCAGAACCCATCCCGCATCCTTACCACTGCGCCACAATACATTTTAGTTATACTTTCTAAAAATTTTTATTTATTGTATAAAAATATCGATATAGACCCGACCCGAACCCGACAACCCGACCCAAACAGTATATTTTTTAAAATTCTTCTCAACCCGACCCGAACCCGACATAAACCCGACCAACCCGAACCCGACGGGTTCATTTTTTTCAAAACCTGAATTCGGGTTCAATTTCTTTGACCCGATCGGGTTCGGGTTTATGTCGGGTTGGGCCAAACCCGACCCGACGCGACCCGACCCGTGCCCACCCCTAGTTCTAATAGTATATGTAGATGATATTTTATAATCCCCAGAAGAAATATCGAAACACCCTATCCGCGCTACCAAGTTCTCCGTATATATAATTGTCACACTCCAACTCATAGCACTGGACATCACCCAACTAAGTGAAGGATGTCTCCTACAGGGTTACAAAATGTCTGGGAGCATACCCACCATCAAGTTCTCCCTAAAGAGTCTCCTTTGAGTTCCACGACAAAGGTCCCCAAGCTGGAGGTTCCACAACTAAGGTCCCCAAGCTGGAGGTTCCGTGACCAAGGTCTCCTTTACCAAGGTAAGCCACATCCAGATGGCTTCTAGCTTGAGATCCCTATCTTGGTAGCGTCACGGTCAGAGAAGGTAACTTTCTTAACCTCCTAAGATCATGTCACGTAACCAAAAATGGATGGACAAGATCTAGGTCATAAAAAAGGTGCGACTATAAAAAGTCAATTATGATCCAAAACAAGGAGGTGGGAATTTTGATAGCAAAAAGAGCCAAAAACCTAAGAGGAAAGGTTCTCCATTTTTGGGCGGACATTCTCTTTGCCTCCTGGTTTTCAACAGCCTCATTGAGGATTGTTGATCATCATCTCCATCTGTTCACCTTTTTTGCGAATTTTCATTTTCACACCATATCCTTTAGACTCCTTGATGCCATAGGTCTTGGTATCCCTCTCCATCTTCACAGGGAGCATAGTGGCCTTATGTCTAAACACAACCCATCACGTTCCACCATTGCATACCCCTATTGTACTGACTTGAGCATCGGAGTGTTATCGCCAATGGAACACCAGCACCCCTGACCTTGTTCTGTACTGTGCATATCCAGAAAAGTCTTTGTTTTTCGGAGTCCAACTTTCAGGTAACAACGAGGAAGAGGAAAAAGACACCCAAGAAATGGCCAAAAATCCGTAGTCAACATCACTCTAATACTATCAATGATCACTTTACCAGCTGGCGACAAAAGGCAAGGCCTTTTCAGAAACTTTTGTAGATCAACCTTGGTGCTCACGCCGATCCAACTTTCCGTCAGCTTTTTCATAGGAGTCAGACTTCTCTCTGCCCAAAAGATACAGTTTTATTAAGAACTCCACTTAGCGGTCCTTCCCGCAAGTCATTCCACTTAACAGCCCTTCCCGCAAGTCATTCTACTTAGCGGCCTTTCCAGCAAGTCATTCCACTTAGAGGCCCTTCCCTCAAGTCATTCAACTTTGCGGCCCTTCTAGCAAGTCATTCCACTAAGCGACCTTCCAGCGAATCATTTCACTTAGCGACCCTTCCCACAAGTCATTCCACTTAGCGACCCTTCCCGCAAGTCATTCCACTTAGCAGTCCTTTCAGCAAGTCATTCCACTTCGCGGCCCTTCCGTGAACTCATTCCACTTCGCAGCCCTTCCACCTCGCGACCTCCCAAAGAGCTCCAACATTCTTCGGTTTGAAGTTCTTGACACCCTTTCTACTTCGCGACCTAATTTTAGCAATCAGCCGAGGGCTTTATTGTCAACTCGAACAGTTCTCCAAACATGTGTTAACATTGATATTGGTGCTAATTTTCTGCATCAACAATGTATAATTCATTAAAGCTTTAAACTCTTCCACCAATTCTCGAATCCTTTTTCTGAAATCTGAGAATCGAGTCTTTCTTTCCGATAGTATTTGGAAGCTGAATATTTACAAAAACAAAGAAAAATACGAAAGATTTAACACTTACCCAAGAAATTATAAACACTAAACGAGATTTAGAAAGAGGAAAAAGATTCATCATCTTTCTCTTTCTCCTTGCCGTTACTCGGAGAAAAACAACATTTACAAAAGTAAATTTCTTGGCCGTTTTCGATTAGAGGAAATGTTTTTTCTTTGATTGTGGAGAGAGTTTGTAGACTCTTCTCAATTAACTGATTATAACGAAAACGGTTGGTTTGGGCGTCACCTCGTGGGTTTCCTTCAATAGGCCAGGCTGGTCCGGGATCGCTTAAGAAAATAGTAGGCCTGGGCAGAGCCCAGGGACATTCGTGCCAGGCCGACTGGGCGGCCCAGAATTTTTTAATTTTTAAGTTTCTTCAAAATATTTGATTTAAAAAAAAAAAACTACAGAGATTTTGAATTAAGTTCTTTCAATCTGCTTTTATAATTATTTCAATATTTAGAAATTTAGAAAAAGAGTGGGACTATTTACATTAGAAATTGAACAACTATTTTTCAAAAATAAAATTATTTTAACTATAGACGCACCACTTTTTTCAACATTAAGCTTTAATCGTATTCTTCAGCATCAATCAATCTAGATAAATTTAGTGCCAAAATTCATTCATTCATTATCCTAATCTTTTATGCCCAGATTTTTTTTTATTTTTTAAATAAAAAACTACTGAAATTTGTATCAAATTATTTCAATCTGTTTCTGTAATTTTTGAAACACTTGAAAATTAATAAAAATATCTTAAAAAAGGGTACGACTATTTACATTAAAAAATGACCAACTATTTTTTAAAAATAAATTTTATTACTAAGATATCTCTAAAATAATTTCAACATTCTTGGGCATCAATCAGTCTAAATCAATTCAGAACCATATAAATCAATTAATGCATTAACTAAAAAGATTCAATAGGGAATTAATCTGGATGTTTTGAAAGATGAGATTTCTGAGTTAAATAGTTTCATAATAAACTCCTTACTTCTCAGAGACACAGCTTTCACTTTGTGAAATTAAACTTAGAACTGAAACATTTAGTGAGAAAGCATCCTTTTGGTGCAATGCAAGTCAAGTAAACAGTTTCCAGATTGTAGAATAAGGGTGATACCCAAGAAAAGATTGAATTAAGGCACATATATTAGAAATTTTCGCACTAGGACAGTTCCTTATATTTTACCAGTAAAAGATAAGATGCAGTTGCCCACCCACAATTAAGAACAAAAAATTGTTCATTAAATAAGACAAAAGATGACAAATGATCCTTTCTTTACTATATTATGTCTGCCTTAAATTTTTGAGAGCTAAGCGTCTTCCCTGCTTCATTGGTGTCTTCTCTAACACTGATCCCAGTAGTTAACTACCGAATCTCAATCATATACAAATTATACAAACACTAAATCGGTGGCAATTATTGTACAGACTTGAAACTGATTTACAAGGATACATAATGTACAGCTTCAAGTCAAAAGTAACCATCTAGTACAGTAAAGCAATTGTGACCTTGCTTCAACAACACATGCATCAAAACAAGAATAAATTTAATATAAGCCCAAATCTTATTATTTCAAAATGAGATTACATGATAAAATCTGTTCCAAACATCAATCAGAAATCCAAAGATTCAAGTAAAAATTGTCAGGGTTAGTCTATCCCATCATGATAAATAGCTGTATCAACATCACGAAAAAGATAAATAACCAATAAAATTCTACGTACCTATAATTTTGCCACTGGCAGAATCTACATGACCTGCAGATAAGGCATGCAAAATTGTGAAATTTCGCTAAAAATTGTAATATATAACATGAGCAATGATCCTCCTTTCCCTCAGAAAGTTAAAAAATAGCACTCTTATTTCTTTTATTGACCTCTTCTTTCCTTTAAGAGGAAAAAAAATGTGCTCACAAGACGCCACAACCAATTTTTCAAGCCTACAGCCCATCACCATTTTATTTCAATTCTTCAAAGTAGAAGATCAATAATTCAAATCCTTCTTCCTGCAATCTTCCCAAGAAACTCTAAAACATTACACAGAGGAGCTACATTATTAGGAAACTACTTGCAGTTAGGTAATCCGGATCCATGAAATCCTAACGTCTTATTATTTCAACTTTCTTGCATAGGACTAACACCTGATCCACACCTATAGCGTTTGGGTATTCAAAACTTAATCCATTGTGATTCACATGTGCTTAACTGAGAGGGAATTATGAGTTGGGCTGGCATCCTCAAGGAAATTTTTCTTAAAAGGTACACGTAGACATCCCAAAGGCAGGTTAAATCGGTTAGACACCTATTCAGAGGATATGGCCTTAGTCACTTTGTTTTCAACACACCACCTACACCCTCAATGGAATAACTTAGTTTCCTCTCAACTAAGATTTTCTACTAAATCCATACACTTCTTGATTTGATGGCATTGTTTACTCACCTGTAATGGTGATCCAAAACATCCTAAAATAGCTAATAGATCAAGAATCAAATGCGACTTTAAAGCAGGTTGATAATAAACTCCTTTTTGACTAATAATCACCCTCTCTAAGCAAACTACCTTCCCCTCTACCATAAAACTGATACCACAGCATGAGAAAACGCAACACTCACGTCAAAAAGAATAAAAAAGATGAAGGTGTCTGCAATAATAGAAACTTAATTTCAGCTAGAGAGATTCATAGCAATAGAAGCCAGGAGGGATACTTTCACAAAAGTATAAACTGTATATTAACAAAAATTCAAGTTCAAAGATAATAGTTCAACTATAGATGACAAAGGGAATAAATGATCAGAAGCAGGCACTCAGAATCTAAAACAGAAAGATTAGGTTTAAAACAACAACAATTTATGGATTTATTCACAACACTAGACACAAAATACAAGCTTTATGAAAAAAAAATTTCAGCATCCACAAACAAGTTTCTTCATTTTCTCATTTTCTCATTTTCTATTTTTGTATCTTACTACTTTGGTTTTCCCTTAGCATCCAAGCAAAGAAACTATACTCTTAGTTTAGACAGCATCACAAACTGCTCCTAGATCTATTTTAGATGCCCAAGTCCGAAAAGTGTTGAATCAAGCTTCCTTGATTTCTACGTAATTCACAATACCCACTCACAAAATGACATTACGTTCACAATTATACTGTTTTCACTGTAGTTACCGTTCAACCAGCAACGATGTAAGTGATTTTTTCCCTCTTTGAAGAAGAAAGTGATTGAAAGGTATAATCAACAACATTTAACTAAAAATAGAGCACAAAGATCCTGACTGAACGATTGAACAACAAAGTACTAATAAGATGCAAGAATATAATATTAGTAGCTCTCAATATGTCAGCTTTTACATGTTTTACCAGTATTATCATTTATTCAATATTTTAAATATCGTTGGTGTAATGACAACATTTTCTAGTTAAAACTTAAAAAAACTTAGTATTATCAAATATGAATTTTAGCTTCCCTTAATGCTGCCAATAATACTTTTGATAATGCATTCAAATTTTTCATGTTGATAGTTGTGAAGGCACTCCTTTGTGTGTCTGTTTTACTTTTTAACTTGTTTCAGCATTTTATTGGTCATGATATCCTCAAACAATGATACATTAGCTTAATTTTTAAAAACATTTTAATATTTTGTCTGTGCATCAACAATAATCAATGTTCTAGAATATACTTCATATATATGGCAGTTACAGAAACAATCGTGATATATTTTGGGTCTAAACTCCAAGATCACATCTTACAGTGTTCGCCTCTACTTGGTTTATGAATATAAACAATGAACTAATGGTGGAAGCCCTTGAACAATATCATAAGAGTAAACAGGAAGGAAAAAATGCAGACATCAGTCTTAGAAGTTACAAATCCAATGTTCATTTCATGGTACAAACATACATGCAGTTAGAATACCTACCATGGGGAAAGAAAATTAGAACAGCAGTGACAAATTTGATTGCAAACTAGAAACAGATAAAAAAGCAAACAAGAGTGCTCAAAATTATACTTCAAAAGCTAATGATTTCATAGATGTCCCCATATATGCCAGCATACTTCAACTGTACAATAAAAAGAAACATTCTCTAAAACTACCTTCTGAAAAAATTAGATAGAGCACTCCACATGGTTGTCAGCTGAGAGGAGAAACAGATGGAACAAGCTGACTCAAAAATAAGACAATCAATAGCTTATTTTATAGTTAATCATCCCAAAACTAGAAAAGAGAAGTGAGCAATAAAAATCAGAGGCCAATTTTTGCTCAAAAATAACTAAAGGGAAAGGATCTATATTCAAGCTAGAGAGGAAAAACAGGGGACTTTTATTCCTTGTTACCGAATCTCGTGGCAATGATGGGGCGTACATCTTCAGCGTCAGCGAGGGTCTCTAAGAACGGAAGTAAAGAAATTAGTGAGCAATCGGATGGGTCATCAAACCAACTCTTAATAGGAATCCCATTATTCACTTGTAGCTTGAAAACCTGAAATCATCAATGAGGCTTAGGCAATTAGGAAAGTATCTAATAGAGAGAAGTTTTTTTTCTTCTTTGATTCTCTTGGTCTATCCTTACCACTTTATTTTGATACTAGACAATGTTTTCTTATGTTAACACCAAGCAAATGTAACTGATGTCAGTTTCTTTACCTTTTTGAGGGAAATACCAGGCTATGGCCAACTGCAAATTAAGTGCTTTCAGTCCCAGATTTGAATTTGGGAACTATGAAATTTTGCATTTACCAGTTTACCATAGTCGTTTTCATGGGGTTCTTGTGTATTACATACAATAAAAAGCAAGACTGAACCAACTTGAACCAAAAGACAAAGACACTGTAGAATAAATGCATGGGTTTGTATCCACATGATCTTTAGTTCAACAATAGAAGAAATGGGGAAAGGAAAAAGGGGCAAAACAGCAAGCAACAATAAGAAAAAGAAGTACCTGAGGAGAATTATCAATTATGGCAACTTTTGCAAGATCAACACCTAAAACTGTTAAATCTTTAGTATAACTTCCATCTGAAAAAATGCATGATTCCCGATAAACCCGTCGAGATATAAGCTTCCCCTCTGGGTCTAGTATATCCAGAAGTTGCGCCGCATAGATGCTTTGGCTTGCTGTAAAGATAACAACTTCAAACATCTCGGCAACCCTCTCCAAGAATGTCTTAAGATGAGGCCTCCGTTTTACGTACACAGTGTGCTCTGTCATGTTGAAGAAAACAGTAAAGGTGAAGTCTGCATCATCACAATGTTCCAACGTAGAGTGAACGAGTGTTTCTGCATAAACAAAAGCCATATTGATTAAACCTTCTATTACTTCATAAACTTCTTCAAGGAGAATAAAAAAGAGAAAATGAAATTTTGCTGTATAAAACTCTCAATCAGAGGTTCGAATAGCAATGCGCTGGTCAAAGCGACGGATAATATAGGATTCATGAGGACAATAGTCCTGAATTGTACCGTATGGATGGGTTTTTGTCCTTGTAAGAACTATTTAATCTCAATCAGAAGTTTACAAGAAAATCATAATACATCCACTCGAATAAGTGATAGATCACATCAAAAGAAGTTGAATAATACATAATTCTGCAGAAGCAGATTCAAGAAAAACCTCTTACCATCCAAATCAAGAACTAGGGTTACGGGCTTCGTACTTTGAGTCTCCTTTGGCAATACAGTGGGCCGAAAGTTAGACACAACATCTGATAGTTCAGGTAAATTTGTAATAAACAACTGTGGATCAAAGTGTTCTGTCTGCTCTGAGTCAGAATTAATTTCAGATTCCTGGTTGAAGGATTTCATCTGACCAATTGCTAGATACAAGCTAGCTTTATCTGGATCTATCGTGGGTTCTTCATGTGATTTGACATCAGTGGTACAGCTGGTTTTGGCAGTATCCTCAAGAAAAGGCAATATCATATATGGGTCAGCCACATCAAATAACATACTTGACTCAGCACACTTGTAATCAAGAAAGGAATTGGAGTCAGCTATAGCATCATCAACTGCATTCCCATCCAAGGGTAAGCCCGCAATAATCATGTCAGAAATAAAGAAATCAGATACATTGCAAGTTTGAAAGTCATTTAAGCTTCTTTCTTCACCACTGCCATCAGCTCCCAATGCTGGCACATTAGGATCCTTGCTCCCTGGAATGAATTAAAAGAAAATTAAATTATCAGCTACAATTACCTAGCCAAAACATATGAACTCTAATGAAAACCTCTTATCAATTAAAGTACCCCAATTTTTCATAAAAATATATTTGGCCAAGGCTAAAAAGGCATGCTGTCTACCAGGAAAAGAAGGAAAATTGGGGTTGATTTGGGCTGTCAACAAACGTCTGTTCATAAACTGCTCAATCTCAATCTTTACAGATTGTTTATGTAAATTCGTTTATGTTACCAAACAACCTCAAACCTAATTTTGAAGAACAATTTTAATAAATTAACCAAGTTTAAACAAAGTGATGCTCAGATCATTTAGGTTGGTGAACACACTTGTTAACAAGCTGGTGAATACATTTAAGGTTCATTTAGGCTCACAGATATAGGATAGTTTGGACTGGATAATACAAGTGCATGTATAATTTTCCAAAAGAATAAGTTTTAAACTTATGAGCAAGCTTAAGCTCAAACTTGAATCCCATGAAATATAAACAAACCAAGGTTGAGCTTGAGCTTGAATGCTAACAAATATGATAGAGCCAAGCAGCAATTTAATAAATCAAGCTCAATAATGATCAATATAGCTAAAACTCAATTGACATCAAACATGAACAAAAACCAAGATCAAGTTTGAATAATGAAAAATATAGCTCAAGCCAAGCTCAAGCAGTCCAAAGCTGGCTTGAATCATTACCATAGAGTTGATATTTCAAAAATACTATTTTTTGGCCGGAGCTTGAAAAAACAAAGAACCTATGCATTTTTTTTCTTGAACAGTCAAAAGCATAAAAAATAAAGATACTTCCTTGCAGTAAGTCAAGATTAATGAACTTGCAAACTACTCATATCCTTAACATTATTGTCTTGAACAAACCACTTTTGAACAGATTAAAATTTCAATGATCAGGAATCACCCACAATACAGATAACATGCCTAAACCCATCATAACCAGAAATTTCAATTGAGTACATATGGGCCCATATACATGTAGCAAATATGAGGAAAAAGTTGAAGGCAGTTACAAAAGAGTCAAGAGACTTTTTTCTTCTCTCTCTGGTAACGCAACTATCATTAGAAGCACTTCATGTTTATTTTATATAGTTTCATTTTCCATAAATGACAAGCAACTCTTTGAAGGTAGAGTTATTTATCATGTTATTCTGGTGAAGATTTCTCCGACAGCAATGCTTAGAATCATTTCTATCTCTCACTCCACCAACGGATAATAGAGATACAATAGCTTAATGTTAAGAGTTTACCAAACAGAAAAGGAAGTTACCTGCATCATAGTTGACATTTGGTTCACTGAAGACTTCAATTGGCTCCAAAACAGGAGAGAAAATAGTCTCTAAGTTTGATGAACAGGCATGGAAAGATTCCTGTAATTCAATGACAGTCAATTCATTGGTAACAAACAAATTAATCAAAGGGATAAAATAATATATCATGAAGAAGCATATCAAGAAGGAAAAAAGTAGTATAGTATGTCCAAAACAAGAATAAGACATTATTCATCTTCGTTTCTCAGTCACTTAAGCACACAACTACTCAATAGAATCATTAACCTAAAATATTAAGAATTTATTAAGGACAGAGGAAGCATTTAATAAGAAGCAAATATAAGGTATCATTCACCTTTGCTTCTCAGTTATTTTATCCACAGATTAAAAAACAATTGACACAAGCAAGTAAATATAGGTGTAAAAGCCACTTGTAAAAAGAACAAGCTTCCTGCATGCTTCCAATGTATCAACCTTATGCCAAAGTTTCTTCAGGGAGAACCGATGGTGAAAATTCTCACAAATATAGAGGGAAGCAATATCAATTTCTATCAGGCACAAGCAGTTACTGTATCAAGGTAACCCAAAAAATACAGAATAAACTTAAAATATTAAGAGAAAATACTAGATCATGCACAAAATTCCTCTCTCTCTAACTAAATCTTACCATTCTCCCCATTGTTGCAGAATCAACAAAAAATGACGGTTGTATCTCAAACCGAGACTCCTCATCCAGCAATTCTTGCCGCACAATACTTTCATCACAATCAAAGCCCAAAGTGGAAACTTCCATGCTCGATGAAACTATGATGAACAATTAGAAGAACACTTATCACATAAGTCAATGATTACGGCATAAATTATGAGACCAGACAGTTGATATTGCATGCCAAAGTAGTACTCATTCATTTGCATTGCATTTTTTGATTTTATTAAAATTAAATCGATTACTTTTCACATTATAAAAAGTAAGCCCACAATTATTTCTTCTTAACAAAGATTTCATTTTCTTCACAAAGATTTTAATTAATAAAATCCTTATTTTAAAGCAAGAAATTCAAATTAACAGAACATTTGATAACAATATTTACCTCTACAAACTATTTCTGGAACCTCTTCTAGATTCATTTTATCTCGTTGAAGATGGTATGCTTCTTTCAACTGTGCTAGAAAACTAACAACATTTGTTTTTTATCTCTTCTATCATCTTGCAGATGAATAAAAATTTATTTAAACATTCACATTTTACCTTAAAAGTACAACATGAAAGATTGAGAACTAGGATTGAATTGATCATAAGTAATTCTGATGCACAACCCAAAAAGTGATCCATGATACGTGATAATACGAAGATGTTTTACTAATACAATTACACGGAAAACATTATAGATGACAACAAAACTTGCAATCAATCTCATCTTGGACACCATTATGCATTTTGCCATCAGTTTAGAAAATTAACGAAATGTAATCCTATGGTTCACCGAGAAAATAAGAGTGAACCTACATGGATTATCAACATCAATTATGAATACACAACATGAAACACAATTTGAAAAGCTAAATAGACAAACCACATCATCTCTAAAATCAACCAAGACACGCTACATCGCCCTTGGTTTAACTGTAGTTGCTTACCATCATTACAGTTTTCAGTACACGTGTCAAATTCAGCTGTTTGTTGGGAGATCCTGACATGTGAGCACGAATGTTTGGAAATTACACTAGACTTTAGACACACACGAAGACCATATTTTTCTTTCACAGAACTCGTGCTTGATTTGGTCTTCATTTTTAAAGATGGCATTTGATCCAAACTGGTAATATTTACCACAACCTTGATCCCAGATCATTAGTAGGGAAGTCAGACCCCTCTAAAAAATAAAAGCAGCAACAGAGGCTGTGTCACAGACAACAGATATAACCGACATAAGAAGCAAGATATCAACCAGAAATAAGATATAGAGAACCTACTATAAATTGTTATACTTGCAAAAAATAAAAAATAAAGCATTCAAGAAATATAACTTGTACAGCAGTGAAAAAAATTATGAACATTTTTCAATAGATGCCATTACCCATGTAGCTAGTATAAATTGAAAGTGCCGTTAATGCAAATCATTTCTCTAAAACAACTAGATCTCATTCACATATACCCACCCCACCCCCCCCCCCCCCCCCCCCCCCCCCCCCCCCCCCCCAAAAAAAAAAAAAAAAGTTAATATAACACTTCAAATTAAGTAGTGAAAATAGCTAGCAAATTACACTACGGAAGTTGATATTTACTACAAGCATACAACAAAACGGTTAAGATTAAAAAACACAGTAGTAATACGTGTGAATCAAACTGCCGTTACCAGCCCGGTAACATTATGGGGTGGTCAATAAAATACAAATCTTATAAAAGATGAAAGCCAACCAAGTCATGAATCTCATAAATGAATGGAAATCCAACACTTGCTCTCAATTACACTACAAAAACTCACAAAAATAAAGCGGGAAAACTATTTATGAAAGTATGAAAGCTTTCATGGCCTAGTGAAACCCTAGAACCAACCAACCACCTAAAATGACAGTTATACAGTTCAACTATCAACCAACCATACAGTTAATTAAAATATAATATGTAAATATATATAAATTAAAAACGAAAAATCAACACATAGAATTATGAGGAAATCAGCCTCGAAATTACAGAAAAGAAGAGTGAATTTTGGTAACAAGAACAGAAAACAAACCTGTTGTCTTGTTAACAAGCCAAAGACTCGACTCGACTCGACCACCTCCTAGTTTTCTTCTGTTAACTATAAAACTAAACTGAAAAGACTTTTGTTTTGTTTTGTTTCTCTCTCTCTCCCTTTCTTCCTTTTACTTCCACGAGCAGTCAAGACGGGTGGTGGTGTCGGCTTCCGTTGGATCACACGCACGGCCGAGATTGAATCTTTAGTGAGGGGTTTTAACCGATAGGAATCTGCCGCGTGTAATGTGGAACCAGCTCAGACTTGCGCGTTGACACGTGCACGTTCGCGGAAACAAAGGACGAGATTCAATAAAGCCTGCACATAGAATTGAAATTTGCTTTCTTTTTTTTTTCGAAATTTAGTAATATTTATTTCAGGGTTGAAATATATTTTAAAAGAGATTCTATTTCACATAATTCTCAATATTAATATTTTAATAAAAAAATGAAATTAAGTAATAGTGACATGGCAATGACATCACGTATCATGCTATGCTTTTTTAACGGAAAATTCCCAATAACCTCCTATTAAATTTTAAGAAAACATTTAACCTTATTTTTTTTTAAACTAACACTTATCTTCCAAAAATCCTTAAAAAACTAACACTTATCCCCTAAATATTTGAGGATGAGTATTAAATTTAGAAATACAGTATTAATTTTGAAAGAATAAATATTAATTTTATAAAAGTATGAGGCTAAGATTTCTTGAAATTTAATTAAGGGGTCAGATAAATTTTTTCTTTTTTAACACTTTACTGTTAACAACTTCGGAAGAACCTACAAATATTTTAAGTGGATCTATTGAGAAAGAGGCTAACCATTTGTTTTGATCAACTCAAATTTCAACATGTGATAATCAATAAGAAATGAACTCAATTGACTTCCCACCAAACATAGGCTTAAGGTTGAGTAATTGTTAAGTGTCCAAAATTAAATGACACCAAAACATTATTTTAAACATGTATATATATGTATGAATATACAAAGTTTCAGATTGTGAAGTGAAGCTGTAATAATCTGAAGCTCTGGCAAGCTGGGTAGGATCAATGTTCAGAGGCTCCAGAAATTTGTTTACAGAGAGGTCAAACGAAGAAAAAAGCTAGATGAACCAATGGGTTCCACCACTGCAGAGGATTTTTATTGCCACTGAATAAACTTCAAGATGAGCTTATTATGGTAACCAAGACTTTGCTAAAAGCGATAGATTGATAAAATATAAAATGGATAAAACTCCCTAATCTTGCAACTGATTATTTATCATAAAACTAATTTTTTTGAAGTAACATATTTATTGAAAAAATCACTTTCAATATAAATTAAAGTAACTTTATATTTTTTATCATAATATACCTAAATGATGATAATAACATATATGAGTTAAAGTATTATAACTGTTTTTTGTTTCACTTAATTTCTCACGTTCGTCTATAATTTTTAATTTATTACGATTCAATGGTTAAAAAATTATCGACTTGACATCAAAAATAACTATTTTTAATTTTTTTTACAACTATTGAATTGTAGCGTATCAATAAATATTAATAAATATAAAAATTTAGTCAAAAATTTTAAATTATAATTGTCTAAACCAATGAATAAATGTATATAAAAGATTTATTTGGTAAATATCATGTATATGCATGAGTTGTCTTGTCTCAACAGTTGGAGTGGAAGCAGAAAATGACAATTTAGTGCCTTTAAACATAGAGACTGCCCATCTTCCAAGTGCCTCTACAAGGGCCTCAACAAATTGCTTTATCTTTCCCAGTTTGGCACGTTCATGTCCAGTTGTCCACAGCCTATGTCTTATCTTTCTCTTTTTAATATCGTTACCAAACTACATTGTTGATCTCTCAGGGTCATGGGCGTAATTGGTGCAGGAACGGAATGGTATATAGAACAGTAAAGCTGGAATGTCCTGAACTGTGTTGTAACCATTGTAGTGAGAACGCATGGAAGTTCCAAGCAGACGAGACTTTCTTGTTTTTCATCTTTTTGCTTCTCTAGCAGATGGAGGCATTCATATGCAACAAAAGTTTCATTTTCCATTTTCCTATGAAAAGCCACTCTCAGCGTCTAACGTGAAAATAACCACAAAAGAGTGGTCAAGCTGAGTCACATCCTCCACACAATAAGAGGTTGAAATGCGTCCACAAAAAAAGGAACATTAGAAACAAGACTTTGTAAAATGTAGCCTCATTAACTTAGCAAGAGAGAGAAATACTACAGACACAGTAGCACTAACAAATAGAGTGTTAAATACTGGTTTAACCAAAACTAAACAGAGTAGTTTAATTCCCTAGTACTTTTTTTTTTTTAGTGTGTTTGAAGCGAATATAAACATACCCCACCGGCAAATGAAAGAGACATGTGGAACCTGGAACGAGGAGAATCCACAAACAGAAGCAGCAAGTACAATGATGATAAAGATCCAGCCTTTACAATCAAAACTTCTGAAAAAATCACTTAAGACTTATCCTACAGGATGGAACTTAAAAGCAATAGAGAAACAGGAAATCAAACAGAACACAACTCAGCTGGCTCCTCCTCGTCAGCTGCCAACATGAAACTTATCAACAAAGGCAAGAGAACTGTTGATCAGTATAATGCAGACGCTGGTATCTCAGCCGAGTTTGAGCAATCTAGTGTCTCTGGTAAGTCTTTTAACTATTCAAGATCAGTTGTCAATGCTCCAGAAAGTTTGCCTGATGAGAAAATAGTTGCTTACTTGTCAAAAATACAAAGGGGTGGTCTTGTTCAGCCCTTTGGCTGTATGCTTGCTATTGAAGAACCCACGTTTAGAGTCATTGGTTACAGTGAAAATTGCTTCGAAAAGTTAGGTTTAAATCCCGAAAGTGATGGTTTTAAGTCAAACGGGTCAAAGGGTTTGCTTGGGATCGATGCAAGAAATCTTTTTACACCTTCTTCTGGGGCTTCTTTGGCAAAAGCAGCTGCTTCTAGGCAAATTTCACTGTTAAATCCAATTTGGGTTTATTCTAGGAGTACCCAGAAGCCATTTTTTGCTATACTACATAGAATAGATGTGGGAATTGTGATTGATTTAGAGCCTGCGGGGTCAGGTGATCCTGCATTGTCACTTGCTGGAGCTGTGCAGTCTCAGAAACTTGCTGTGAGGGCAATTTCTAGGTTGCAGTCACTCCCTGGGGGTGATATTGGTCTGTTGTGTGATACTGTCGTGGAGGATGTACAGAAGCTCACTGGTTATGATAGGGTTATGGTGTATAAGTTCCATGATGACGACCATGGTGAAGTTGTGTCTGAAATTAGAAGATCTGATTTGGAACCTTATTTGGGGTTACATTATCCAGCCACAGATATCCCTCAAGCTGCTCGTTTCTTGTTTAAGCAGAATCGAGTTAGGATCATTTGTGATTGCCATGCTAATCCTGTTAGTGTCATTCAGAGCAAAGAGTTAAAGCAGCCTCTTTGTTTGGTCAATTCAACCCTGCGGTCACCCCATGGCTGCCACACACAGTACATGGCTAATATGGGTTCTATTGCCTCATTGGTTATGGCAGTTGTCATCCATGGTAATGATTCAATGAAGCTATGGGGATTGGTGGTGTGCCATCACACATCTCCACGCTATGTCCCTTTCCCACTTCGCTATGCTTGTGAATTTCTTATGCAGGCATTTGGCCTGCAGCTATACATGGAACTTCAGTTGGCAGCACAATTGGCAGAGAAGAAGATTCTCAGGACACAAATAATGTTGTGCGACATGCTCCTCCGGGATGCCCCATTCAGTATTGTGACTCAATCTCCTAGTATCATGGATCTGGTAAAGTGTGATGGGGCTGCATTATATTATGGTGGTAAATGTTGGTTGCTTGGTGTAACTCCAACTGAAACGCAGGTAAAAGATATTGCAAAGTGGTTTCTCAATAGTCATGGGGATTCTACTGGGTTGAGTACTGATAGTTTGGCAGAGGCCGGTTACCCTGGTGCTGCTTTGTTGGGAGATGCAGTTTGTGGTGTGGCTACTGCCAGAATCACTTCAAAGGATTTCTTATTCTGGTTCCGGTCTCACACTGCAAAGGAAGTCAAATGGGGAGGAGCCAAGCATCATCCAGAACACAAGGATGATGGTGGAAGAATACATCCAAGATCGTCATTCAAAGCTTTCCTTGAAGTGGTTAAAAATAAGAGTTTTCCCTGGGAAGTTTCAGAAATTAATGCAATTCACTCCTTACAGCTCATAATAAGAGATTCATTTCAGGAAATGGAAGAAAATAATTCTAAACTACTGTTTAATGCCCAGCACAATGACACTGAGAAGCAGGGGTTGGATGAACTCAGTTCAGTGGCATGTGAAATGGTTAGGTTGATTGAAACAGCAACAGCCCCAATTTTTGGGGTTGATTCATCTGGTATCATTAATGGGTGGAATGCAAAAGTTGCTGAATTGACAGGATTACAAGCTAGCGAAGCAATGGGGAGGTCCCTGGTTGATGAAGTTGTTCACCAGGACTCATGTGGAGCTCTTGAAAATCTTATATCCAGAGCTTTGCATGGTAATTCTCTTCTTACATTAATTATCAAGGGCGGTCATTAAGGTTAAAAGAGTATCTCTGGACTTAATTGTGAAAGTGAAATTTCTGAATGCTTTCATGTTTGTAAGTTTATTTTTTTCCAACGTTTGCTTAGTATTTGGTAAGTTCAGGTTCAACTCTGATTAACAGAATTTAATTCCAATGCTTAATGTTGGTTGCATGAACTATTTTGACTATTTGTTCCTCATACACCAAGCATCTGAGTTAACTTTCTCTCTCATTTCTTTCTTTTAGTGGAGACATCTATTTCTTTTTCCTTTTATTGGACTGCCATTTATTGCAATATCCTATTTGCTATCTACCTGGTGCAACTATTTTTCCTTATCAGGTCTTGAGCTGGCTGTATGAAAGAGTAGTCTTCGATATGGTATAGCAGAGTCTTATCGCATAATAATAATAATAAAAGGGAAGGCAGAGGTTGATGCAATAGGGGCTGTAAATTTAGATTCATTGTATATTCCATTCCTGCTTCTTGATCTTGGGAGGACTCCAACTAGGAAAAACTTGGACCAACAAAATTCTTAACCTTGTTAGAGAACACGATAAATTCAAATAAAGGTTCAATGTAAATTCTTCTTGTTCTGTTAGGAAATTGGTCTGCGCATAATTGATAAAATATCAAGGACTATCTCAAGTTCTGCTTCCTGCATGTTATTTTTTCTACCTTCCCCTTCAAATGTTCTTGTATTCAAATATATTATTTCTGCAAGTAATCGGTTGATTCTGTATTATGCAGGTGAGGAAGACAAAAATGTTGAGTTGAAACTGAAAAATTTCAAGCTTCAAAAACAAAATTCAGTTTTATATATTATAGTCAATGCCTGCACAAGTAGGGATTACATGAAAAATGTCACAGGGGTGTGCTTTGTCGGTCATGACATCACACCTGAGAAAGTTACTATGGATAAATTTATACGCTTGCAAGGGGATTACATAGCTGTCATGCAAAGTCTTAGTCCATTGATTCCACCAATATTTGCATCTGATGAGAATGCCTGCTGTTCTGAATGGAATGCTGCCATGGAAAAGCTGACTGGTTGGAAAAGACATGAGATGATGGGTAAATTGCTTCCCAGGGAAATCTTTGGGGGTTTCTGTAGGCTGAAAGGTCAAGATACACTTACTAAGTTTACAATTTTGTTATATCAAGGAATTAATGGTCAGGATACTGAGAAGTTCCCCTTTGAGCTTTTGGATAGAGAAGGAAAGTTTGTGGAGGTGTTCCTAACTGTAAATAGAAGGACTGATGCAGATGGGAAAGTAATTGGCTGCTTCTGCTTCTTGCAGACTGTTGTTCCCGAACTAAAACTGGCCTTTGAAGGAAACACGCAAGAGGATAAACAGATTTTTTTAAAACCTAAGCAGTTGGCTTATATACGTCAAGAGGTGAAAAATCCTTTAAATGGTATTCGATTTGTTCATCAGCTTTTGGAAACTACAGCAATTTCAGAAAATCAAAAGCAATTTTTAGAGACTAGTGAAGCATGTGAAAGACAAATAATGGCGATTATCAATGATATGGACTTGACGCATATAGAGGAAGGGTAAGTCTTCCTTGGAAGTCCTTGATCTACATTTTCTCTTCTTAATCTCTTGGAGCTCTTTATCTTTTTTCCCTTGGTTCTTTTTCACTGCCTTGTGTGGAGCCTGTAAGTTAAAAATAATGTTTTTAATTTTTAAAAAATATATATATATTTCAAAAGAAGGATGTTTTGCAATCATCTCTTGATTCTCTAAGCATGAAATATTTTTCAAGGAATAGAAGATAGTAAAAGATTAAATTCTAGACTGTATGTAGTTTTAAGAGTCACAAATTAACTTTCTGATGTTAGTTCACAATATCACCAGATTATTATTATTTGATCATTATACTTCTGTGGCTATACTTACTAAGCATCCAAAATTCTCCTGGTTGTAGCAGCATTATGGAGCTAAATATGGACGAATTCCTTCTGGGCAATATTTTAGATGCTATTGTTAGTCAAGTCATGCTGTTGTTGAGAGAAAGGAATATAATGCTTTTCCTCGAGATTCCAGAGGAAATCAAACCACTATCATTTTATGGTGACCAAATACGGCTTCAGCTGGTCTTGTCAGATTTTTTGCTTCATGTGGTACGTCACACACCTTCTCCAAATGGCTGGATAGAGATCAAGATTTTGGCAGGCCTGAAGCTAATAAGGGATGGAAATCAATTGATCCGTATACAGTTCAGGTACCTGTTTTAGTATTTTGGATCACAGGAGTCTTGTTACTGTCTAGCTATCTCAAATTAAATGTAATCTTGCCAGGACAGATCTTTCCTTGCAGTGCTTGTTGTTCAAAAATATTCAATTGCCTTGAATTTTGTCATTTAGGTTGATTACAGTGTCTTACTATATACTCTTTGTTGTTGTTCCCTGTGTTGATTCTGGTACCAAGTTACCCAATTATTTTGATCATGGCATTGATGGAAGCCACGTTGATGGTCTTAGTTTTCATGCTAACTCATATTTTCTTCTTGTTATTACAGAATGACTCACCCAGGTGAGGGCCTTCCTGCTGCTCTCATTGAGGATATGTTTGAGGGTGGAAATCGGTGGAATACACAGGAGGGCCTAGGGTTAAACGTGTCTCGTAAACTTCTCTTTATGATGCATGGCCGTGTCCGGTATGTTAGAGAGCGTAATAAATGTTGTTTCCTCATTGATCTTGAACTTAAAACCAAAGGCTAGAGATTCAAGTAGAGTCAGCGAAGTTCACTTCTCACAACTACATGTTTGTTGTAGCATGCCCTACTTTACTATTTCAGCGGTTTCTTAATTGTATATTTAAGACTCTTACAATACATGCACTACATGTTCACCGACAAAGGGTCAGCTTCGTAAGTGTTAACCGTATATATATAATACTATACTCTTCAGTCTTTTCATAAGATAAGTTTAAAAACAATAAAATAAAATAAATAAATAGAGATGAAGGAATTTCCGGAAAATGCTTTGTGTTAAAGATGTGAATAATTAATTTAACTGGGTCAATCAAAAGAAAATATTCTTTTCTTCAATCCAAATTGTTATTAACTAGATCATACTGATTTGAGTTTTCCATCACAAATTACATCATTCTCATCGTCTGGCAGCCTATATTGGCGATTAATATTGTTGCATTGAAATCTTGTGGTTGGCTTCACCTGCCTCCTGGTGTAAACATTAATCGCTGCAAAATTTGACTACTTCATTCATATTTCGCCGACTTTTTGGTGGGCGCTTTAAAATCCAGTCCTACGATTACTTGCACAATCAAATACAAAAATTCCTCTCCAAACACACGGAACATTTTGTAAAATTATATCTTAAAGTACAGTTCCATCTCATAAATACCAAAATATAAGATTAACAAAAAAGAAGTTTTCTTTGTCCTTACCTCTGTACAATTTTGTGAATGATCCAGACGCCCACATCACCAACCCTCAAAAATCTCAACCCCTAGACTTGCCCATATCTGTATAAGCATCATCACTGAAGATTTAAGTTACCCAAACACACACCCAGGATTACAAAAAAAACTAAAGAGAAATCCAAAATGGCAGGGAAAGGAAAAGCTAAGCACAAACTGGTGAATCATGCCTTCTCCTCCATAATATTTCCCTTAATTTCCTCCCTTGCATAAGGAACTACCGCAAACCAAAATGATACCACTGCTGCCTCACAAGCTTTCTAACCAAATACTATACAAAATCTGCATGCTGCGTAACCAAGTTCATCTCTTCCTAAATTTTTACACTAACATATATACGCATAAGTTAGCACTCACAGCCCCCATAAATTTGGGCTGAGAACAATCTCCTTCCACTATAATATCAACTCTTCTCTGGCTCATCACCAGCAGCATCCTTCATAGGGCTTCCCAAGGAATCCCCTGCCTGTGACTCATTTGGCGGATGAACTTGGATATTCAAACTATTGGAATTCAGATGTTCTTGGATGATCTACAATGTAACAAATGTATCAAATATTATAAGATGAATTGATTATCAGTTTAATACATGTACCTGGAGTAGAACTGAAGAAAGAAGATCTATGGGGGAATGCTTGCAAGGTTATCAGTTTCCAAAACTTCCAACTATTTTATTTCTTGACTGTTAAAATAATCAATCTTCGCTTCAATCCTGGTATATGACAATTACTATCATTACCTGATCACCAGCCTCTGGGCCCTCTGAGTGAAACAGGATCGGGCGACAGCGCTTATCTTCATTCATCAAGCTTGAATTCTGGAAGTGGGTTACAAGGGCTGCCTTTCCCTGAATTCGAGCATATGCCAAAGAAGCAACTTTCTCACTGTTAAACTTCTCCCACTTCTTTCCGTTAAATGCCTACAGAAGAGCAAAACAGTGAGTGGATCTAAAATGTATATTTAAGAGGACTTACATTGACAGGAAAATTGAGCTTGCCAATAGTTGCCAAAATAAGTGTGAAATTATGAAATAGTGCTTAAAGAAATCCATAATGAGCTGGTAAACAAAACCTCATAGAATGGGACGATGTGTGAAGGAGACAGCATATTGATAAATGCATAGCCAACATTGCATTTATTCTGCATCATAAATGGAACAATGCCAATCAGTAGAAATGACTTCCAAGAAAAATTTTCAAAATCTCCTACTCCTCAGAATCCAGATCAATTACCTTAAAATCAATTGGCAAATAGAGAAAATCATAAGTAGCCCTGTGATTTTCATCAATAGCAGCTAGTAACATTTTTGAGGTGTACCTGAGTACAATTAATAAAATAGCAACAATCAAGACAAGGCATTTACTCTCTATTCAAATATCACAAAATCATAGAAGTTACTCTTACTTATTGGGGATATTTTTAATCATCAAGGTTGTCCGAGTATCTTCTCCACTTTTAATCTTTTCCAAGTCAAGCTGAAACTGTTTCTTGGTATCTATCTGGCTCCCATTATTCTCAACCCGCCGGATCCGTCCACGATCTGCCAAACCTTCCATATTGGTGGGTGCCAGTCCTGCGTATGGGCCATTGCCTAAAAATACAGGACTAAGTCTAGGTGAAGACATCACTCTGAAACTAGAAGAACCATTTTCAGAAATATTTCTTGGAATGTTCATGCCAGGATTAACAGTAGCACGAGGACCCAGATTCATCATGAAACTTCCATCATTCTGTCCCATACCCATACCACAAAATGCAACAGGATTCATGAATGAAGTTTCTGGTGACTCTGGGAAAAATCCAAAGTGCCTCTCTAAGGGAACACCAGATGGAGCAGATCCAACATGATGATGGTGATGGTGTGGGGACGAGCCAAGGAAAGACCCTTGACGCCCCGAGTATGGGAAGCCATGACCTTTTCCATTGGATGAGAATGGATGCCCCATAGATGGAGTCGGCCATGCTGAAGAACTGCCATGATCTGAGTATCGATTAGGACTTCCCCAAAGAAACTGTGGTCCAGATAATGTCTCCATACCAGATCCATTAGAAGTTGAAGGACCAAAAGAGGATATGGTTCCCTGGTGTTGGTCCAACTTCGGCTCTGGGAGCGAATGTGACTGTTGAAAGGCAGCTCCAGGGGCTGAATTTGTATTTGTAAATGCATGCTCCATGTGACTACCCATTCCTTGGTCCGTCCCAATAGGTTCAATTTTCAGAAAGTTTGATGCTTGAGGATGTAGAATTGAAGCCAATCCAGGCAAATTGCTTGTCGTGGGGCTCATGTTCCCAAAAACAGGGGACTTACTAAGAGTTTGCATCGGATTATGTTCAATAGGGCTGTTGAATTGCCCCCAGTTACCTGCCATAGAAGTTGCATCCAGATTAGCCTGTAGGAAGAACTGTGGACATAATCAAAACCATAAGCTCATGAGTGATGCAAAGTATTGCAAAGGACCTTACCTGGCGGAGAGTTTGCTATTGGTGAACCAACTTGATGCTGCAAAATCCTTGATTCATCTTGCTCAAGCTCTTGGTTCAGTTGTAGCATCAAGCTAAAGGGTAGAGAGTATAACCAGTCAATATTTTTATCAAACTGGTACCAGTATTGATAAAGCAAGAAGTCAATAAAACCCATTGTAGAAACTAAAAAGCAGCTTAAAAAAGATTAAAAGAGTTTAAAACTTACGACATAAAACTACCTATCATGCTAGCTTAGCTGTGAAGATCTTTATGTTTTAAATGGATTTAAGGTAAAAATGAAGACTGAATGAATACTATGAGGGGCACTCTAACCAGCAAAAACTTCAAATTTAGAATTTTTCAGTTCTACCACAAGGTCTCTATGCTCTCAAATACGAAGCTAACTTTGACAATCATATATAAAACAAAGTCAAATGTTGAGAAGAAAATCAATCAAATCAAATTAAAAAAAAAAACTTATACAAGTCATTGCACTATTCACAGTACAGGAGTCAATAAATCAATTTACGCACTTTCGACGAGCTCCACCAGGTCGGCTAGGTTCAAGCTTTATGCGTTTGCCAGCTATGTCACTCCTATTTAATGATTTAAGTGCTGCTTCTGCGGCTCTGACATCATAAAATTCAATAAATTTATGGTGCCTCTTATGTGGAGTTTCCCTTATCTGCTCTTGACAGTGAATACCATATTATTGCACAGATGTCAATTATAAACAACGGCAAAGGACTTCCTGAAGTAAAAATAAGGTAAAGGAGCAACTAAAAATGGAGAAATTCATCACCTCTTTGACCTCGCCATAAGCCCCAAATATTTGACGGAGATCCTCATTTGAAACTGATGGATCCAAATTAAAAACTACCAGGGTTCCCTGATTCAAATCCTTGTCTGACGGATTATCCTGGTGTAATGCATAAAGCTGAATGAAAATGTAATACAAAAGAATAGGGATGATGAACATTGGAAAAAGGAAAAAAAATGTCCAAAATTAAAAATCGGCAGTAAACCTTTGGAATTGAGAAGTGAATGTCAAGTTTTCTTCGCCGTAGTGGCTTGTTCTGTAGCGAACGCATTGCAGTTCGAGCAGCACGAATATCATAATATGATATCATCACAAAGCCCCTATGTTTGCAGGCAGTGTATAAAGTTCTAATGTCGCCATATTGCTTCCCTCAAAAAAAAAAAAAAAAAAAAAAAAAAAAAAAAAAAAAAAAAAAAAAAAAA
>JANLJB010002397.1:0-14728 GCA_026212285.1 Bursera cuneata | reverse complement strand
AAATCAATTATGATGTGAAAAATATATAACTACTAATATTATTTTATTCGTAAATTATGAAAATTATTGTGAAATACTAAAATTAGGATTTCTAGAAGTTTGCTAAGAATTAATTTTTAAGCAAACTAATGCAGAATCTCAACGTTATAATATCATCAAATGTCAAGATTTATGTTTGATCGTTTTCATTGTTATTGGTGAGGTGCTATTACTAATCTATCAATTTTGGATAAAAATAAAGTTTCTATAATAAATAACATTTTCATTATTATTATTTTTTCTTTAATCCCATGTGCTATCTCATCAATGTTAAACATTATCGAACTTATGTTATTAATATATATACTAAAAGAACCATTGACCGGTGTAACAAAAATAAATAAGAAAATTAAATTTATATTGCCTAACCAATACTAAAATATATTAGGTTGAATGATTTTGTACAAACCCAATTATAAACAACAAACAAAAAAAGAAAATAATGAATTCAAACCAATCTCAAATGCGATCCATATCTAAATATCTTATCCAAATATTTCTCATTGAGATTTGGTAACATCACGTCCACGGATTTATATGCAATATTATCATTTATGGTCAAAACTCTTCTTTGTCGAGGAATCATCAATGAAATTTTGAGCTTATGAATAAGTGGGAGATCCCACCGAGCTTTTCATGCAATGTATCCACCTAAGTTATTAGGTGATGTTAACATCAAACTTAAATAAATTGTTGAACACGAGGGTGGGTCTCCTTCTTTACACTCCTTTCAACGTCAATGTAGAATGTGGTTGTAGTTGTGGTTGGTATCATATGGGGAATTTTGCCCACTCTTGTCTTGTTGTCCACTCCATTTTATCCATATTCTTTCTAACTCTCTCATTATCCATTTTGGTTTCATGTTTGCTTTGAATCAAAATTTACTTTTTAAAAGTATTTAAATCTTGTTTACTTAGTTTGAATCAATTGATTTTGAATTTTCAAATTATAATATAAATTTATTGAATTTAAATCTTAACTCATCCGAGAGGAAACTTAACTCATTCAAAGTTGAAAGGCCTGGGTTGGTTTAGAACGGCCCAAATGAATTCGTAACTATCACTCGACATACCAATTCATCTTGATGTGACCAGTGGGTATTTATAGGCGAACGGCCCACGGGCCCAGCCCAAAATTTGTCCGGGTTCTCGTGTCACATTAGTTGACAAGCGAATAAAAGATAGTCTATTTAGGATTGCTGGATATTTCCATTCCCACATCTCAAATCCGCACTAGCATTGTATTATTTGTCCACTTTGTGCTTCAAATGTTGTACGAAGCTCCTTTCTCCTTAAAGAAACGAAGTTCAAACCTGAGCAACTGAAGCAACCAGTAAAGCGATGCAGAGGACTTCACTTGTCTGCTCCTCAAAGCCAATCTTTGGGTCACCGACTACTTATTGTTTTCCAGCTCAGCTTCGAGGCCGCCGAGTCCCTCTCTTTTTCTCAGCTTCCTTACGTGTCCAATTCCCTTTGAACTCTCTCCAAAACTCCCGCCATGCTCTCTCTCCTCTTCACAGCTCCGGTAATTTCTTCTCTTTTTGAAATTTTTATAGTTGTGGTTCCGTGTTAGAAATTATCTGAAATTCTTTGAGTATTTGTATTTGAGACTCGTAAAATATGCTTATAAGTTATAACTGCTCTGATGATTGCTCAAAGTGAAAATTACATGATGGATGTTACTGAATTATCAGTATTATTTTTAAATTTTTTATTTTTATTTTTAGAAATTTTATGTTAGCTACTAAAAGTTTGTTACAGTAGCATTGCATGAGAATCTATGGAAATTCTATGAAAATGGTTCTGTCATTGTATGCATTTTTAGGTGCATCTGCTGTGTGTTTTGGTCATTTTGTGGGTTCACATGGGACTCGTAGAATTGATGAGTTGTTGTAATTTTATGTGTAATGTCAAAGTTCTAAAGAGATTAAAATATCTTTCTACTTTTTGAGATGATTGGTTTGGTTTGTGTGATTGTTTGTAAATGCAACTTCAGCTACAAAAGAGATTGTTGAAACTAGCAAGAGCGGATCAGAATTTGTTGAGATTGGGTATTTATCGAGTGTTCATGGGCTTCAAGGAGAGATTTCTGTGAAACCCAATACTGACTTTCCTGAATTGCGATTTTCTAAGGTATGAACGATTCAAAAACTTTCTATTTGATTTATTTTTGTTGACTATTTGTTATTTCTGATGGTGCGATTGTGGTTTTCCAGCCTGGAAGAAGGTGGTTAAGGCAACAGGTTATGGGAAGAGAGACAATTCAAGAAGTGGAGCTAATCGAGGGAAGGGAACACCCTGGACAGAAAAGTTGGATACTTGCTTTTGAAGGAATTGACACAGTGGACCAGGTCAGTTTGATGATAGCATGTTGCGGTTTAGGATTGTTCATGAACTTTTTTTTTTTTTTTAAAAATGATTTTATTAGATCCATTGGCATAATCTTGTTTTAAATCTACCATAGGCTGCATTTTACTTTTGATGAGAAAGGATGAAAGATTGAAAAAAGACATCTAGAAGGGGTCCAGACCAATTTATCCAGTATTGTTATCATAAATTGTTGAATTCCATTCAGCCTTTATTGCCAAATTTCTTGTCACTTCGTATCATCATTTATTCTATGGGTGGGTTGAGCCTATAGACTTTTGTCTTACTTATCATGAGCTCAGTAAGTAAAGGAAATCAATTTTATTGATTATCCAGTGAGCTTGGATTGTTTTGTTAAAGAAGTATCTGAAATATGTCTCTTAAAAAAATGTGAGATAAACCTCTACTAAATATAGCTACCTAGAACTCATTGTTTTGGAGACATTAATAGTACTGGTATTTGACTGTGAGGATTGATCAAGGTTTTGCTTTGGCTCTATTATGAATCTTGGGTACGATATTGCCTTGTAAAGAAATAAGATCTAGAAATTGAAGTTGCCTCAAGAATTTGAAGTTATTTTTTGTTTTCTGGTCCAACTGAAATGAAAAAAGCTTATCCAAGTACCCTGGATTACCATGCTAGTTCTTTCTGACATCTTGCTTTTTTCTGTAAAATGGCCTTTTTGCCCGTGTTCAGAAGAACAATCAATGTAAACGTCACGTCATGAGTTACTTTATTGAATAACTATTTATTCACGTATTTTAGTTTAAATCTTTGTGAAATTTTTTCAGGCTAGGCCACTTGTTGGTTCAACTTTACTGGCAAGGGAAGGAGATAGGCCACAATTAGAGGCGGGTGAATTTTATACTCGTGATCTTGTTGGCATGAAAGTTGTAATGAAGGTTTGTACTTAACTGCATCATTGCTTTATATTTTACTGGTAAATTTGACAACTATTGGCTAAAATTATCGTTTTGTCTCTTTTAACTCGGTTTTATTCTTTTACAACTGAGGTTTTCTTTTAGAGTTTGTTTGTTTGCACAGAACTGGTCAAAGTGAATGAGATTCTTGTTCTTTCTTTTCTCATTTGTCAATTTGTCAACCGAATGGTTCTATTATGAATAACTTTAATCATAATCTAGTATTTGATCTAATATCTGAGTAGTATAGCTGTTGATTCATAACATCAAGGAAAATTAAAGACGAGAGATTGATCTTAATCAAAGTGGATTGGTAACACTAGCTTTTCACTTTTGAGGTTTTCATTATGCTTCTCTATATCAGGAAAGTGGAGAACTTGTGGGAACAGTTGTTAATGTTTTCAACAGTGGAGCCAATGATCTTTTACATGTTATGCTTTATTCTTCTCTAAATGTGCTTAATGGAAGTGGAAAGGCAAGGTCAGGAGAAACTGATGCATCTGGTCAACTTGTGTGGATACCATTTGTTGAAGAAATTGTTCCGCATGTTGATATGAACAGAAGAGAAATGCAGATTACTCCTCCGAAGGGTCTTCTTGAGTTAAATTTACGCATTGATGAGAGGTCCAAAAAAGAAAGACGGCAGCTTGTGAGGCATACTCTTTTATACTCTGCTTGCTTTATTGTTTAGAAGTTTGCTAACAATAATGTCATCAATTTTTGTTTATTCAAGAAAATATAGATTATTAAATTTGGTGATTAAACTTATGATGCACTAGTTCTCTTTTGACTCAAGCCTTTCACCTTTCTGCACATTTCAGGAATGGAAAGAAAGGAAAAAGTTCCAAAAACGCTTGATAGCTGCTAAAAAGAAACTTTGTGAATTGGAGCAGCAACATGTGTTTCATGGGTATGGACTTGGAGAGAAATCGCAAACGAGCCTACTTTCGCATCAGATAGTTGGTATAAATTCAAAATTGCTTCAACAGGCACTGAAAACTATTGAGATACCTTCCAAAAGGTGAAGTTTCATATGAAGTGGATACTTGTTTTGATCATTTGCTGGTTATAGAAGTTAAAGGATTTGAGCTGTTCACGAGGCACCAAATCTGTGATCTCGTTTATATTTTTCACAATGTAAAAGCTTGCATAGGCCTAAAGCATTATAAATTTTACACATACAATCTATTGATTAAAATTACACTGGTCTTATAATCTTTAAATTAATCTTTATATACTTCATCAGTTCAATTGATCATGTGGAGAAATTCTTATGACTAGTCTGAAGTTGAAGTGAAGTTACTGATTCATTGTTATTCATTACAGTTTTGAGCACACATCTGTATTTGCATTATAGGATCTAGCTGTAATGAATCATTTATTTTCTTCGTCTTGTTAATCAGATGGAATGTAACTGAGTTAGTGAATGCTACAAGAACCAACCTAATAAGAGGTACTCTGACAATATCAGAGGAATGCCTTACTCCCTGTCCAAGTGGAGAGAAAGTTGATAAAATTTTCAGTTTGCAAGAGAAGGGAAACCATCTTGTTTCTAAAGGTAAATTTGCTGTGGCATTATTTGTAAATGATTGTAAGAAACAGCCAAGGGGATGTGATCCTGATTCTGTTGACTCTGGAACCACTAAGAATATGACTTTAGCTCTCCTTCAAACCTTACTCAGTGAGGATCAGAAATTTGTGAAGGTAAAATCATATTTTTTACTTTCACTAGTTCTTTCAACTTGAGTATGATGTTAATCAATAAACTTGATCCTGGACTTCATAATTTATCATAACACAACATAAAAAGGAAAGACTATATACACACAGAATATCTAGGATCTTAATGATGTGGACGAACAATGTTGTTTTAATTGCAGATAGAAGATCGTTCATCTGTACCACTGATTTTGATTTGCCCATTTCATGAAATTCAACTACTAGAAAAGTTCTTCTTGGATAATAATCACTTTGCTTTTGACTCGAAAAAGGTTAGCAATGTTACTGAATTATCTCAAGAAATTTCCTGAGTTCTTGTCTGTCACAGCCTTGTTGTGCATGGTCCATTGTGATGGTCTGTTGTATGGATCCTTTAGAAGTTGGATGCTCTTACCCCTTTAAAGAGTTAGAACTTTTGAGTCAATTCTTTTTTACTTCTGTCCTTGTCATCCATGTGACGTTGTTTATGTCATATACCAATTAGACATGACATAAATAATTCTTTAGTTATGAGCTTTATCGTTATGAGGAACTATGTCTTCATGTGTTTTTTATGTTTTTCTACTTGTGTCCTTACCTATCAACCTGCTCGCAGGTCTGGTTTTTGGAAGAAGAGAAGCTGCCAGTTGTTAGTAGTTCTGGTGAAGAACAGGGCAAGCATAAGATTTTGATGAAATCACCCTGGGAAATACTTCAATCACCTGTTGGTTCTGGAGGAGTCATTAGCTTGCTTTCATCAAACAACATCGCAGATAATCTTAGTGAACTTGGCGTGGAGTATATTGAGGTATAACCCTTACAATTTGGTGTTGGACCTTCTCATATTTTTGAGATACTTAAGATAATTACTATATAGATCTAACATTTGTATTAAGCTTGTAGTGGAGTTCCAAGGTTTTATGGCTTAATGGCTATTCGAATGTTGGAACCAAAATATTAACAGTGACATCTCGAGGTTAATGTTAACTAATATTTAGACTTATATTTCTAGAAGTAAATATTGATACTCCTAAAAATAACTTTAGGGTGGTTAAAAAGTTTTAATTTCTGAAACCTTTGAATCTAAGTACTTGTTAACCCAAATCGCAAGGTTGTCCATGTAAGTTTACCAGTTGGAACCATATATGCTTCGCTGAGTTGATCTCACTATTATTTTTTGCAGATATGTAGCACCAGTGAAAGATTTGTCCATGGGAGTTCCATATTTCTTGGGTTTGTTAATTCATGTGGAGCAGATGTTGGCATCCAAAATTTTGAAGATACCAAGCATTTGGAGGATAGTTTTAACTTGATACTCTCAATGAACTTTGTGAAGAAATTGACAAAAGAGATCAATAAACTTGAGTTCTATGCCTTGCTGAAACCAAATTCTCACGTTGTGAAGAATGACAAAGAGTGGATTGATGTTGTCCCGTCTTCTCTCAACTCATATGAGCTTCGAAGTTCGATTTTTAATTGCTTAAATCTTTGTTCTCTTGATAAAGTTTGTGTAATGGAGATAACAAAATAATGTATGAAAGACCCAGATTCTGTTCTGTATACAAGTTTTGCATTTCCAATTTCCATGCCTGCATTTTACTAAATCCTATTTATGATTTAGGGTTCCATATGTTTAAGTTGCATTCTATTAGAGTATAGCTATAATTAATTCAGTCAAAATACTCCAATCCAAGACAGCTAAAAATGAACCTGAAAAATATAGGGGACACTAAAAAGTGACCCAAATTAGGGGGAAGAGTTGAAAATTGATCACCTTCTAAAAAAAAATTTAACTGTTATAATCACATATTGATAATATGTATTGACAGATTTTTTTGTTTATTAGTAACTAGCATTTAACAATTAATTCAAAAAAAGTTATCAAAAGTTAGACATCGATGATAATTTTTGTTTCTGTAAATGTAGGAATATAGTCTAGGACGTTTAGCTTAAACTTTTAAAAAATGTGGCATGGCCTCATTAGTTTAGATATATTTTCGTAATTTTTTCTATAAAATAACACAATTTTTTCCTTTAATTTTTCAAAGTTAAATAAGATAATATTTGCGAGAAGCCTAACAGATAAGAATGGGCCGTTTGAAGTCCAATAAGAAACGTTAGTCTAGTCCATAAGTCAAAAGGGTTTCAAATATGTTGGCCCAAATTAAAAACTCAATCTACACCGTCGATTTATGCTATAAACTTAGATGTTAGATCTCATTATTAAATAGATAAAGTAAAAAACGGCCCCAAGTGAAACCCTAGATAGCTACTTAGCTCTATATAAAGGCCGAGCTGAGTCTCAAAACCTCCGCGGCGAACCAGAAAACCCTAGTTGAAGTAGCTGTAAGTCCCTCTCATCCTTACTAAGCTTAATCGATTGATTGGTGTTATTTACTTATACTGATTGCTTTTCGTTTTTGGTGTTGTCTTCGAAATGTGTAGAGGAAGAAGGGCAGAGGGTAAGTAAAGGAAGGAGAAATGGCGGTGCCGTTGCTGTCGAAGAAGATAGTGAAGAAGAGGGTTAAGAAGTTCAAGAGGCCCCAAAGTGACCGCAAGATATCCGTCAAGGTATACTATCTCTTAACGACTTGTCGTATTTTTAGCTTATGTAAGTCATCTTTGTTATGGCCTGTACTGCTTTTGTTTTTGTTTTTGTTTTTTTTTTTCTTGTTTTTTTGGTTCCTAGTCGGATTTGATGTCGAGGGAAATGATGATATGTTTTGTCGCCCCAGTCTTATTTGCATCTCATGATAGATGCAATGTGGTGATTGACGTTTTATATCTGATTCCAAATATGATTTTCATTGTTGATTGATTTTTTTAATTTATTTTTTTTAAAATATGGATATGAAGATGATATCTTTTGACACCCAGTCTCACTTGCATCTTCTTGATGCAATATGGTGATTCAGAGATCGACTATCTGATCCGGTTTGGGTCAAAGGAAAAAACTTAAAAGTGTTGAATTTTGAGTGTTGAACCTTTTCGAATTTTTTTTTTAGAAGTTGGTTCTGAGTTGGTGCTACTTTGGGATGTGATGATTACTTCTTGACACCCAGTCTTACTTCCATTATTAGATGGAAGATGGTGATAAATATCGACCTTTTATCTGATCCCATTTGTGGAAACTTTTTTTTTTCAATTTTTTTTATTTTACAACCGAGATTTCAAGGATGAAATATGCAACAAGGCGTGATGATATTTATCCACCTATTCTGCTATTTTGATGATGAATTTCAAACATGCACTACCATCTGATCTTCTTTGCATATTCAGATTTTTTATGGCTGCCATCTTTTTTTTTTTTTTTCAGGATTTGTCTTATTAATTGATTTTGAAGTGTTTTCAATTTTTGTCCTGCAATCAATGATGCAANAACATGCACTACCATCTGATCTTCTTTGCATATTCAGATTTTTTATGGCTGCCATCTTTTTTTTTTTTTTCAGGATTTGTCTTATTAATTGATTTTGAAGTGTTTTCAATTTTTGTCCTGCAATCAATGATGCAAACTATCCGAATATTATGATTTTTCTGTGATTATTTTCTAAAAATCACCATCTTTCGGCTGAGATTGCTTTGGTCGACTGAGAATATTTTTTATTTAGTTTTTAATTTGCAGTTTCAACGTTTTTTGAGAAATTCAGTTGCCCATGGTATCTGATGTCCAGATTTTTTATCTTGTGGCTGGGCATTTCGTTTTTAAGGGCAGAAATAAAAGAACAGGTCTTTGCGACACAGTTAGCTTTATATCTACTGAGCTTTCTGTTACTTTAACCCTGGTCACATTTTTCCTATTATCCAGTAAATGTAACTCGTTTGTCTATACAATTTTTTCTTTAGACAGTGCGTGAAATAAGTCTTATAAAGGTGGATACAACACAATTGTTAAGACTGATAATTGTATTCTTTTTACTGATGCTTGGCTTTACTGATAATTGTTTTCTTTATACTGATGCTTGGTCTTTTAACATGGGGTGCTTTACATGTATAATTTGGTTTGTCATCTTTGGTCAAATCCTTGATAAATAGTTTTTTCATTACTCTTAATTATTATTTGCATCCTTGTAGTGAAACTACCTTGTTGATAGTTTTCTGTATGTATGATGTATAATAGGAAAACTGGCGGAGACCAAAGGGTATTGATTCAAGGGTGCGAAGAAAGTTCAAGGGATGCACTCTGATGCCCAACATTGGATATGGTTCAGACAAGAAGACACGCCACTATCTTCCAAATGGCTTCAAGAAATTTGTAGTGCACAATGTCAAAGAGCTTGAGCTGTTGATGATGCACAACAGGTAAACTGAACGTTTTCCTTACTTGGTTTAACGTCCCTTGAAAATGTTGACCCATTTGGTGTGCTAATGATAATAATATTTTCTGATGTTCAGGACTTACTGTGCTGAGATTGCACATGATGTATCCACGAGGAAGAGGAAAGAGATTGTTGAACGAGCTGCCCAGCTTGATGTTGTTGTGACTAACAAGCTTGCTAGGTTGCGTAGCCAGGAGGATGAATGAGTTTAAACTAGATGTGATTGTTTTAATAGTGAGCTATCTGAATCGAAATTTTGATAATACTGTCTAAAAAAAATTTGTAGCTTGGGTAATTTCCACCCTCAATATGTTTTTAGTTTAGTGATAATACAATTATATTCGGGATCGTCTTTAATTAACATGATTGTGGATCGTCTTGTTATTACAAATGTTTAATGCATGTTGATCTCATTGTGACTCATAGATAACACACATAATTCAACTTTGTATGCGAGCAATGTTACTAGACGTAGTTTCGTTGTTTCTAAACTTTTCTTTTAAGGACACAAATTCTATAATTCATCTTTTGCCAAATTCCAGGCTTTCTTTGATATCATGAAGAATCATATTGGGCGGTGCTGATAATTTTGTTCAAACACAAAATTGAAGAACACATGAGTATAGGCAACTGAAGCATATAATTAACCATCCTAATGAAAAAGTTAAATGATTTGGTTTGAAAATTTGCTTCCTGCGCATGATATAAACCATTGAAGAGATGAAAATTCAGGTCTGTGGAGCCTAAATTTCAGAACTTTGAGCATGAACACAATAATTTACGTCTTTGTTCAACATATAAAATGCATCCATCATCCAACAGTACGATTCACGTTCTGGCATTTTATCTTTCACATACTCTGTCAAACTTATTTCCAAGCAATATATATGTGGTAATAACAATAATACAATAATCAAGTAATTAATACTAATCCTTGCATATAATTGGACGGAACTACTGATATAATATCCTATGAATGCTTTTTCATATCAGTTGCTGAGACAATTCAATATTTCATGCTATTGATGTTGGATTCTTAAAACGATCCAAAATCTGTCAAAATCAGAAACTAAGGAATCAAAGTATTAGCTAGACTTTCAACAATCAGGAAAGCAATGTTTTCGGATTACAATGTAATCCCATCTCCAACAAGCAACCTACTGTGACCAAATTGATCAAAACAGAACATAAAAAACATTCGACAGAAAAGAAAATTGATCTGAAATTTTCCCATCACATTTCTATCCTCTGACATGCTGACTCCATTTCTCTTTTCAGAGCCTCCAGCTCTTCAAATGCTGACTCCATTTCTCTTCTCAGAGCCTCCAGATCTTCTAACTCAGATAAAAGAATGTAATTCTTTTTTATTTCTATACTTGTCAAAGCTCTCTCGCATTCTCTAATACCTCTTTTCAGAGCAGATAATTCTCTCTTCTTCAAAATGTTTGATTCAGGCAGACCCGGATACTCCAGTATTGAATCCAGAACTAAAATTTCTTGGCAGCCTCTATCAAAGAGTTGGAAAAATGGCCCTTCTTCAACTTTGTTTTCTCTCAGATCACTATTACCGAGTGCTGTATCCTCCATCCTCGCAGAGCACTCTTCCAAGAACTCAATAAGCTTCAAAGTTTTCGCATCTTTCACTTTTTGGTCTGCCCTTTTCAGTGCTGCAATAATCCTGTTGCCTGCATTAGTTTTATCACCTGCAGTAAATCTTGCTACCGCTTCTTGATCATTCTTTGACAGCATATTCATGGAAACAACCAACAAGTGAGAGAAATAAGCCTCAAGCTCGGCAGCTTGATCTTTTATTGATTTCAGAGCCTCCCATGCTTCATCTGATTCTTCACTTCCCAGCTTACTATCAGAATCTTCTGGTCTCTTACGATCTCCGAACATGAAAGTACAGCATCCTTCTTTGCCAAACTCAATCATCAACTTGATGAACCTCTCTTTCAGTTCATCTCCTTCTTTCTTGAACCCTTCAATCCTTGGACTGACCTCTCCTATAAATTCTCTGAATCTCTTCTTAAAATCTTCTTCATCTTTCTTCACTTCTTGGATTCTGTTCCTTAAAGCTTCCACTTCATCTTTACTTTTGAGGCTGTCTTGAAGCATGATCAATTCCTCGACCTTTCTGTCCAATGCTTCAATGTAAGAACTCAGTTCTGTAATGCTTGTATGAACTTCAAAATCCTGCTTGGCCATGAACTCAGTTCTAATCTAAAAAATGTGAAAATGGTCTTCTTGGGGCTACTAGGAATATAGGAGAGCTTGGCGCCAATAAGTGGTTGCTTAATAACGGTTTCTTTTCCAATTAGTCTATTAAGAATAGGCAAGTTCAGTTCTTGACTGACCTGCGGGTCATCTATATGATTGGGTATTACCACTTCTGGTCACTTTCTGAAACAAAACTTTATTCGTTAGCTGCAAAGACTGAATCAGCTGTCATCAAATAAAAAGTCACCTGCATGTGAGGCATGCACTACGTATTTACGGGATATTTGATAAAACACACAGTCACCCTAGCTGTTTGAGAAATAGCCACTCACACCCCTTCCTGTTTGACCAAATTTGAAGGAAATTTTTTATATCAAATTTCCACTTACCGATTAAAGAAGTTGCATGGGTGAGAGTTTGTACTGATTTGGTCAATTAAATTAACTATCAAAGCAGTTTTATGATATTTAATAAACATATGCGGAGGTCTGTGTTTCGCTAAACCCCACACTAAATATAGTATTAACTTATTTCGAAAACAGAGTTCCATGATGATTTTTGAAACATTTCATGGTTGGTGTGTTTCGCCAGACCACAGGGATCCAATGAAAACTATCGGTAAAAAATTTCAGTTCCTTGAGTTCATATGATTCTAACTAACAATCAATTCACACTTGTTTCAAATTTAATATTTGATCTTTTGTTGGTTTCTAGCTGCACGCTCTGTCTCAAGTTCTGAATCAGCACCATCTCCAAGCCATCTTCCCTGTTTTGTCAAACTCAGTTGTCTCTTTTCTTCAACTTTAGTGTTGGTGTCTTCATTGGACTTTGTACAATGTATTCCAAGAAATATTGTCAGGCTCTGTTAATGGCTACCAATAATCACCACAGGAACAAATGCCACTTCTGAAGTGGTGAAAACGGCTAGGGTCTCTTACAACAATCTCCCGTCCAGTAATATTTGCTATAAGCTTAATAGCAGAATGGCAATCCCCACATACACGAAGATTTTTCATCACCGTTATTGTACTGCACTCCACGGTACTAACCAATGCAAATGCAATGGCAAGCCTCTCGCTATGATAAGACAACATCTCTTCCTTCTGTTCCTCCTCAACGTCATGCAGAGAAAACCTATGATCAGGATTATAGCCAAATTCCTTCAACTTTCCTCCCAACCAGTCCAGCTTTTTGTATATTTTTTCACGAAGAGGGTGTGACCTATCTCCAGAGAGAAACTCATGCCTCATTCCCTTTAAATTTACCCAACTACATCCAGGTTGTTTCACGATTCCCCCTTGTTTCATCTTCAATTTCAATCTTGAGACCTTACTCCATTTACCAGCTGAAGCATATAAATTACGCAATAAAACATATGCAGCGCTACAGTGAGGCTCTAAATCAAGAATGCATTTTGCTGCTCTTTCAGCCACTTCTAAATTAGAATGCACACGACATGCACTAAGCAAAGCTAGCCATATATTAGAATTTGCTTGCATGGGCATATTTCTAATCAACTCCTCTGCTTCCTCTAACTTCCCACATCTGCCCAAGGTATCAACCATACAAGCATAGTGTTGAAGCTTCATCTTATTGGATTTGTATCGACTAATATACTCAAAAAAGCATCTCCCTTTCTGTAACATCCCAGAATGGCTACAAGCAGAGAGTAAGCCAGTGAATGTGATCTCATCTGGGTCAAACCCTCCACGTATCATTTGGTTAAAGAGTGTCAAAGTCAAATGGCCACATCCATGTTGTGCACTTCCAACAATTATTGAGTTCCAAGAGACAATATTCTTCTCACCAATACTCCTAAATACATCTAGAGCATAATTTACATTTCCACATTCACTATACATGACGATAAGAGAATTAGCTACAAAGACATCATTCTCCAAACCTAGCTTGATCGCCACCGTGTGAATCTCTTTACCCTGATCAACAGCTTCTAATCCACAACATGAATACAAAACACTAGTGAATGTAGATTGATTTGGAAGAACGCCCATGTTAATCATGCTAGAAAAAATCTTCAATGCTTTCTGATGCTTACCATTCAAACCATTCCCGGTCAAAAGAGCTGTCCACACAACCACATTCATATGCAATTTCTCATTAAAAACGTTGTAAGCATCCTCTACTTGCTTGCAGTTTGCATAAAGTGTTATAAGCGAAGCACAAATAAACTCATCACAATAACAACCAATCTTAATGACATAACCGTGAACCTGCACTCCTAAACACAAATCTGACGCACTAGCACAGGCCGTCAACACACAAGCAAATGTGCTCGAAGTAGGCACAATATCAAAACCAACCATCTTCCTGAAAAGAAACAAAGATTCATTAGTTTTCCCATTGCTATCAAGCCCGCCAATCATCGAAGTCCAAGAAATCACGTTCTTACTAGGCATCTCCTCAAACAATTTTACAGCATCCTCGACTCTCTCATTGCAACAGTACCCATGAATCATTGAATTCCATGCTGCCACATCTCTTAAAGGCATCTCATAAAACAACTTCTCAGCCTTGTCAACACTCCCAAACTGCAAGTAACCATTGACCATAGTCGTCCAAGAAACGACGTTTCTTTCAGGCATTTCATCGAAAAGCTTTGTAGCCATAGTTAAATCGCCACAGTCTAAACACCCTTTAAGCATTGAATTCCAAGCAACCATGTCCCTAACGGTCATTTTTTCAAAGAGGTTCAATGCATCATTAATCCTATTGTTCTGCGCATAACCAGTGATCATTATAGTGCAAAAATGAGTATCCGGTGATGGGATTTTATCAAACACCTTGCGGGCAAGGTCTAACCTTTGGTTCTTTATATGATTGTAGAGTAAAACTTTATAAGTTGGAAGGCGTTGTTTAGTGTAATTCATAAAACCCATGAATGATTTGGAAAAAAATTTGGGTGAAGACTTGAAATTCTGAAATTTGGCGCGAAAGGTTGACATCGAGTAACGTTCACTGAAGCAAAACCGCGAACGGAGGACGGAAAATGAAAACTCGTCTCTCGAAACTAAACGACACCGTTCCTTTCCACGTTGTAGAATGCACTAGGTTATAGGTTAATTATTGAGTAATTATCATTGACCACCCCTACCTTTTCCTCTTTTTTCACTCATATGTGACGTTTGCCCTTTTTCTCTTCTCTCA
>JANLJB010002392.1:4509-21713 GCA_026212285.1 Bursera cuneata | reverse complement strand
ATTCAATGATAATTTATTATCTAAAAGATAGTTTAAGGTGAAAAATGACTTTGTTTCATTTCGTGTTTTTGAAAAATTAGGATTTAAAAATACAAAAAAAATGTTCTTTTATATCTCCAAATATTAGTACCAGACATATTTTCATCCCTTTGTTCTCAAGACATTGTTTTAAAAATACTTAAGTAGACACGGTCTTGGATTTGAAAAGTACCGCCCCGTTTCTCTCATTTTCTTTTAAAAACAGTTTCTCCGAAATAATTTTCAAAATGGTACTATATGGGTCTTAAATCATTACAATGAGTATGGAAGTTTTGCATTGCACACTCGATATAATTCTCTAATATGCTAATCTCTGGCAGCGATTCAGCAGTTCTGGATATGTTTTTTCTGCTTCTTTGCCTCCATATCTTGCGAGAGCTGCAGTTACTGCTATTGATGTCCTTTAAAAAAATCCCAATCTGATAGCGAAGCTGAAGAAAAATATCGCCATTTTGTGGAAAGGTTGGGTTTGAAATTGCTTTTTGCACTTTATTATACTTAATTAGGTGTAGGAACTTAAATTTAAGTACTTCAATCCAATGAATCTTGACAAAAGACATATAAATCCTTTGATGTGGGATTTTCATATGTATATATAAATATACACTCTCTTTTTAATTCTTTTTGGCCTACAATTCTGCAATTGTTCATCCGTATGAAGATATGGATTGCTGGATTGATCAATGCTGAAAGATTTCGGTGTACCTCTCATGAACACTTACTTCTTCCACATTATGTGTATTGTACCTAAAGAGTTTGACCTATAGATCAGATTAAAAATTTAAATACTCTCATTAACCTATTGCTGTATTAGAAAGCATGCTTTCCCATTTGTTATTATATATGTTTATATTTTCATGTTTTCGTTGTTTTGGCTTTCTAAGAATTTGTTGTCTGATATAGAACGCATTCATAGTGGTCAAATCTTGTCTTTTTTGTTATAGATGCATATTTATATTCATATTTACATAGTTTTAGCTTTTTAAATGTCTGTGTCAGACATGTGGTGCCTTGAAAGTAATGAATTGTCTCTTTGGTAGCATTCCAATTGAATGATGCCTGATGGCATCTAAGCATTGATGTTGGAGTTGTATACTTTAAGTAGCAACATAGTTTCCTTCTTGACATTTTGGTTTTAAACACAGTGGACATGTGCAGGCTTATCAGACGTTTGTGGTCTCTCGATTGCAAGCAATCTGGAATCACCAATTGTCTTTCTCAGACCGGAAAAGTCAACAGGTTCACAGAAAAACGACCTACAGCTGCTGGAAGATATTGCTTATCGTGTAAGTATATCGTTCTTTTGTTTCATCAAGGATCAATCTTTGGTTGTCAATCTCTGTATTAATTAAATCTCTGATGGTTACACATTGTAGGCTTTCAAGGAGGACTGTGTATTTGTAGTGGCTTCGAAAAGATCAATACTCGACAAATGTCGTCCTCCTTTAGGTATTAGATTGTTTGTTTCTGCGGCCCATTCAGAGTCTGATCTTATGAAGGCTTGTGAATCACTAAAGAGAGTTTCAGAAGCAGTGCTGGGGGATCATAACTGACTTCTGAACATGGCATCTCTGTCAATCCAGGCAACCTAGAACACGTAGGATTTCTATTTGAATTGGCATTATCCATCGAACAATTTTGAGATGGAGGCATACTAATGAGGACCTGTAATTGTTGATAGTTGGGAGTTGATGTATCTTTCTGTGATCATGTTTAATTTGCTTCTTTTTTTTTTTTTTGTCAGTTCTTTAGCATGGAACGTTTATAATTTGGTTTTAGGCTTAGACAATGAAAGGATTTGCTTTTTGTACTAGCAGAGTGTGAGGGAATTGTTATATTCGTTTGGCTTCTTTGTTGAACTTACCAAATACCATTTTGGTTTTCTCTACCTGAATTACTGTGACTGTCATAATCTCAACTGAACAGACATTCTTCGATTGAGTTTAGGTAATGTTATGGACTCAAATGCTAGATCTTAAATATTAAAAAATAAAAAATAAAAATTATCAAATAAAGATGAAATAATCCTTGCCAGTGATCATAACCAGTAGGGATGATGCATCCTAGTATCATAAAAGTATCCATATAACTGTGTCTTTGCCATGCGTGTTGTGAAATGACATATTTTTAAGTCTCATCTCATGTCCTGATTAGACATTGAGCTTCCTGAGTCATGACTCATCTAAATTTTCTGAAAGGTTCAGTAACCTGACCATGCATGTGGCTAGCTGTCTGTCCATTTAGCCAAGGAATGTCTGGTGGGCAAAGGTAGCATCAAACTTGATAAGCTAAGCCAAAGCTTTTGTTTAGATTGATTGTATGTTTCACAATGTGTTCTATTTTCATTTGGGAAATTCAAAAAAGTGCTTGTAACTCAATTTGATGTAGACTTGAGCCTGTCTGCACAACCTCCTTTCTCATTTGCTTTTATGTAATCTGAAAGATTGGGACTCTCTCTCCATGTTTTCACAAAAATCTTCACCCACCAATGCAAGTCCTAGTTTTTCTAATCTCTACTAATTCACATCTAAAGTAAAATTGGCCCATAATCTGTATCTTACACGTCATTTTCTATTGACATAATTATTGATTTAGTCTAATTTATCCATTTGCACATCATATGTACCTTTCTATTGCTTCTTCCTTCTATGTATCTCTCGGTTGTATTATAAATTTTTGCAAATTCAACCCTGTAAAGTTAAACCTAGGTAGGAAGGCAAAAAGATGAAGATGAGGAATTATATAATGTTGTCTCCATCCACCAAAACACACTATTAACCTTCATTTATTTCAGTTTATGTTGGGTGGAGGGTTAAAGCTATTGATAATATCGAATAAATTATAGTTAACTTTATTGAAGATTATGACTGTTTAAATGGTAAATTTACACATGTAATAGCAATATCTCGACCTACCTTGCATAGAGAACAATAATTAGATTCAAGCAGTAAATGTTTTCTGTGGTTTGTAGAGTTAAATTTTCTATCATGATCATTATTTTACAATCAGATCAGATCCCATATTAGAAAATGATGATGATGATGCTGTAATCATGATATCTAGCTTAACGTAATTTGTCAACGCATGAATCAAATATTAAACAAAGCCAAGAACTAACACTGTAATAGCACTATCTTCAAAACCCAACTACTTTTTTTTTTTTTTTAAATAAATTAAATTCTATTTCTCGTTAATTTTGAAGTATTAAAATGTTAAAATTGCTTACACTCCAGCTGGAGTAGACCAACTGGTTATGGTTAGAGTGTATGACCCTTAACCATATGGTCGGAGGCTCAGGCCCTCCTTCTAGTATCATTAATTTCACACACTATTCATTGATTTACTGGGAAAGTGCTATGACTGACCGGTATTAAACCTGACCTTCCATTTTAATTTCCAAGTCTCCAAGAACTTTTGACTAAAACCGGTAGCAACTAAAGTTGTTGAAATTCCACAACATTAACAAACATTGTAGCACCAAGTTAAAAGGGGTTTTCTCATTACTTTCTGATAAGGCATAGTATATTAACAAATACGTTTTCTTTCATTCTCTTGACTTCAATCCTCATGCGATTGTCAATCGTCAATGTATATTATCTTAACAAAAATGTAAAAGAAACATGAGATCAAGTTATGGTTGATTATTTCTTACACGAATTCGTGTGATTCATACATTTATTTTTTCAAAGACTTCTCGATCCAAATACAGTCTAAGACATACAAACATCTTACCTGTTTTATGTCAACATTTTCCTTTGTCAGCCTTAGCGACTTGATCATAAAGTTAAAAACTGAAGAAATCAACGGAAGGATTTTACAACCGTTCAAGATGGGCCAACTGGGAATCAAATGAGAGCCTATTTTAGAGGTCAAATACAAAAGCCAATACTCTAAAAAGTTTGATTACTCTAGTGGTGATGAATCCCTCCGTCCAAAGCTTTCAAAAGGCAAAGAAAAGCCAAAAGTAAAGCTAAAAAGAGAGGAAGAAAGGGGCAAGCAAGTTATAGAGCATAGCACATTGGCTGGTGGTGATAGAGAAAAATGCAAAAATGGGTGTGAATTGGGTGATGGGATGGAGTGGGTGACAGACCCACGTGAGTGACCCACCACCACTACCACTATCGCCAATTCACCACCCCTTCTTAATAAGGCCAGTGGATTTCTTGGTTGGCTTCATATCAACGCTAACAGCCAAAATAACCCAACCACAGCAATAAAACCAACAAACCCACATCGCAAAAATATGAGCCTAAAAGTGAAAGAAAGAAAAAAATTAAAGTTAAGAGGTTACTATCATTAACTCATTTGACAAAGTGACCACTTTCTTGGTTGCCTTGCCCACTACCTTAACCTTTCTTTCTATTCTCTCTATTCCATTTCTCTAATGCTAGTGGCTTCTCTCTCTTATCTTTCTTTCGCCACTAATTCTAACCTTTCCTTTTTATGATCCTATAATGCTAGTGGTTCTCTTATTGGGTTTGCTTCCATCTTTCTTTCTCTCTCTAAGCACCACCTTGTGCTTAAAGTTAAAGGGCTTTGTGCGCATAAATGTTAACTGCTAAATAACACACAGTAAAAGTTTGTTTTATCATGAGGGGAGATGGACAAAGAAACTAACCAAGAGAACCCATCTCTCCTCCTCCCTAACAATAACAACACCACCACGTCCATCAAGGAGGAGTCACCAAAGAAACCCTTTGGTGGAGGAGGAGGTGGTGGTGGTGGCAGCAACGACAGGTTGAAAAGAGATGAATGGAGTGAAGGAGCCGTTTCGAGCTTGCTAGAGGCTTATGAGTCCAAATGGGTGCTTAGAAATCGAGCCAAACTCAAAGGGCACGATTGGGAAGATGTTGCACGCCATGTGTCATCTCGTGCCCACAACACAAAGTCTCCAAAGACACAAACGCAGTGCAAGAACAAGATTGAGTCCATGAAGAAAAGGTACAGATCAGAATCTGCTAATGCTGATGGATCATCTTGGCTTTTGTATCCACGTCTTGATAATTTGCTACGTGGAAGTGCACAAGCACCTCCACAACCACCACCACCACCACCACAACAACAACAACTACTACATCAACCTCAATCGATCAATAATCCTCCTTTGATGCTGCTAGACTCATCTCCCACTGCAACGCAACCACCACCACCACCTCATACGGTGGCTCCTGCTCCACTGCCTGGAACCACCCAAAACTCTCATGGGTCCAATGGGGTTGACAGGATGGCCAAGGTTAGTAGTGTATATTAATAATTCTAACAAAATTGCTTGTTAAATATTATTTATATATATTACTGCTTCGATGGAAATTTTTAATCTTTCTATGTTGTAATGTTTCTATCTGTAAACGATTTGATTCTGAAAGAAGTAAAATTCACTGGAGAAGGAAAGATCGGTTTTTGATTATCTGCAGTCAAAAACTATATTTAGTATTTACACCAAGAGATTCTTCACTTTCACTTTTACCCTGTTAGAAACTAAGGCATCATATAAATATAAATATTTTAAACAAAAAAGAAATTCCAGGTAAATTTTGATTGAAATTGGGTCATTTTACAATTTACATCAATTAATTTTGAAGTCACCATTGCTCTACAAGTTTGAGTTTCATATGGCACTTTTTTGCGTCTTGTCTTTTTTATCATATTTTTTCTCATGTTTTGGTCCCCCTCCCTTATCATAAACTAAAAAATGTTTCTTTATTTATGAAACTTAAATAAATGTATCTATCAGAACAAATAAATAGCTTAAGTTTGTCTTAGAAATATCTCATGATATTTCTCTGAGAAATGTTGACAGATATAAATATCTTAATTTGTATGAAGTGATAAAGATATATTTTTCATGTCGAGTGCTGTTAATCTGATGAAATTAAGTTGACAGGAAGACGGGGTAGGAGCAAAATTATCGGACCATTTGTCAGACAAGAAAGCAATGGACACAGATAGCAGCACACCGGCTCTATACAGTGAGGAAAAGCTAAGATCAAAGAAGTCGAAGATGAAAACGGAGAAAAAGAAGAGGCGAAAAAGAGAAGAATGGGAAATAGCTGAGAGCATCCGGTGGCTGGCAGAGGTAGTGGTAAGGTCGGAACAAACAAGGATGGAGACAATGAGAGAGATGGAGAAGATGAGAGTTGAAGCCGAGGCCAAGAGAGGAGAAATGGACCTCAAAAGAACTGAAATTATTGCTAATACTCAACTTGAGATTGCTAAGCTTTTTGCTGCTGCCAATGGCAAAGCTGTTGATTCTTCCTTAAGGATTGGGAGAAATTAACGTTAAATATTACTTAGTAGTTAACTACGTATAATTAATTTCTGTATTGTTAGGAGGTATGGATACAAAATCCTTGTACACCATTCAAATAATTATGAACTATAAATTTTGGATAACTTATTTTTAATTTCATCCGATCATCTTAAACCTTCTTATAAAAAATAAAATTCTAATACAATGCATGTATGGCGTTATTTATATATTTAAATAATGAATCATATTACACATCTTTTATATATAAAATGGCTAAAGCAATACTCTTTTCAATAATAATAATAATAATAATAATCTTATATAATCTAAAAGTCCAATAATTTAAGTTCTGATCCGTAAGAAAGACAAAATGATCTGGACACTGTCTTGGAGACAGGTTCGGTGAAATGGACATGTCTGTGAAGATGTGGATTACTTGCACCCGGACAGAAAGATTCGATGAAACTTCACTATTCTCTGGGAGTGGCTTTAGGCTTTTCCTGCACAGCTTAGGTGGAAGATGAAGAAGGCCTCCTTCCGAGGGGGCCTGAGACATCAGTGAGATACCACTCTAGAAGAGTTATAATTCTAACTTTGTATCAGGACTTACGGGTGAAGGGACAGTCTCAGGTAAATAGGTTTTATAGATAGTTTTTACGGGGCGTAATCCTCTCAAAAGATAACGAAGCTGTGCAAAAGTTTTCTTCGGCCGGACAGAGATTGGCTCTCAAGTGCAATGGCAGAAGGGCCTCCATAAACTACGGAAGAAATTTGTTTCCAAAACCTCTACACAAAAATTCGACGACATCTCTCCCTCTTTTTTTTTTTTAATTAAAAAGAATATATATTTTGTTCTATAATTCACATATTCATGAGTTGAATTTGTGATTTGATTGTTGATGGTTTGAGTTGATTATGCTCTCATCTTTTAGAAAGATCGAGGAGAGTATGTTGTTGGATGTTATCCATGGTCCACTTGATAAAATTTATGGAGGGGATCATTTGAAATAATTTTTTTATATAAAATTTTAATTATTTATGTGTATACTTTAATGGTTAAAATGATTAATGAATTGATATTAATAATTTTTTTTTTACGTTAAATCTTAACCATTGAATTTGATAAGATTAGAAGTTACAAATTTGTGTGGAAGATTCTGTGTGCCTAAATTCATTATCCTGCCGAAAGTTGAATAGAAAGGGTTTTTTTGTGATGTAAGCAAATTCTTTCTTAGATTGCGATAAGCACTCAAAACACTACAGGGAGCATCAATTCCCATTGACCATCACATTATTGTTATTAATTTAATTTTGGAATCGGTGCTTCAACCATGTAAACAATCATATCCATCGATATGCTACTATATAACCATACACAACCAGATTCTTTTGGTAGAATCGACCGGAAAATATTAAACTAGTCTGAGAGTTGCAAGTTTTCATTCACTATTTGGTTGGCATACGTAACCAAAATTTTGTCAACAAGCCATAGTTACAAGTTCAACTCTTCATCGTTGTTTTTAGCATGTTTTTGACTGCTTGGTGGTAGCGTGGCCATGCCGTTATATGCAATAGGCAAGAAGACTTTCTGATCCCAAAATGTGTATCTTTCTCCTTGTTTTATGGTGAATAAGGGATAAAATAGGCACCCCTCAGTTACGGGTTAAGTAAAATTCAGCCTAAAGTAAACCGAAAGGCAAAAAACCTGTAACCACGGTAGAGAAAAGCCTAGGTTATATACCTATTTTGCGGGCTTGCAGCTATCCTCACATGCAAAGAAGAAATAGTTCATTGGCGTTCATCCTATAATATCATCTCATACAAGCATCCAGTGATAGCCAATCTCTTGACAACCAAACTCAAGCTCAAAGCAAGGCAATCCACGCATACAACATCCAAATCGTCTATGCAGCCAACAACACAATCACAAACGTCTATGCTTCATCCAGAGCTTCATGGACTGGTTCGTAGGCTGGTGTATGTACTGCTTCATCTGATGGTTCGAAGAATGCTCCATATGAGGCCTCGTTGACTGCTTCATTAACAAACAATATTAACAAAATACAATAAACTAGACATCTACAATTGTTCACGTGCTTCGATACAGTAGAAACCAAACAATTTATATCAAACAAACATCACTAGAGCTTCAATACAGTAGAATCTGCCCATGAATTTCACTAACAACCTTACATGGTGATTGCGCAGTTTAGAAAACAAACATGCATGGTAGTGGAACAAACTTTTTGAAAAAGGGTTAAGAGGCAAAATTTATAATTGCGGAAGTTCAGAAAACAACTATTCAAGAAAAAACTTAGATCAGACAAAGTCTTAAACGATGCACAGGAGCATACGAAAGTTTTCAGGCAAAAACAAAGCACAGAGACACTTATATGTTATCTCATTCCTTACATGATGGACAAAAGCATATGAACCTATCAAAAGAAGGAAAAAGGCTAACAATAAAGGTAACCCACTACTGCATTTTATCACCAACACCAAGAAAACAAAAGATTAAACATGTCAAAATCCTTTTTTTTTTTTTTTTTGTTTATTTGTTTGCCTTATTTTCAACCAACACACANCAACACCAAGAAAACAAAAGATTAAACATGTCAAAATCCTTTTTTTTTTTTTTTTTTGTTTATTTGTTTGCCTTATTTTCAACCAACACACATACAAGTTGTGCCCTTTCCTCTACAACTTACCCTGTTCTGTCCGGTTCCTCAAATTAGTGATTTCTTGAGCTTGTCATTCTCCTCTTCAGGTCCTCTAACAGTAAAAGGAAGAGAAAAAAACTAAAACGGAAGTGATTTCCTAACAATGGGTTACTCTCAACTATATTGCCAAGACGAAGGCAAGATATTTTTGACCATTTTAATATTCTTGCGTCTGAAAGTCTATCGCCCTCACGTCGTTCCAGTTCCTCTAACGGCTGTCCAAAAAGGGAGACTTTATGTTACTTTCTCATCAAGGGGGATGACTTGTACTTTCCCTATAACTGAGGGATCCCTTGTGATTATCCCTGGTAAAAAATTGGCTTCTGTTTTGAACCGAGTGAAGGTGCAGTGATACATGGAACGGGAACGAGGCGTCCTACTCATTGAAATTACCGGACTGGAGCAATTTGATCTATTTCGATTGTTCAACAATTGATTGGGTTTGTTAATTGTTACAACCCAAAATAAATCCAGCCCATATGTATTATTTTAATTGAAATGAAGAAAACAATGTAAAAATATGTACATATACATATACATATATACACGTGTACGTATAAGAGCGGAGGCGATGTGATGAACAAGTTACGAGTTACATGCATATACTAAGTGCAGTGACGTCCTTGTTCCTCACTGGTGGTTAAATATTACCGCAGCCAAACAGACCTCAATTATATCTGCTTAAACCCCTCTAAACTCTCTCTTTCTCTGGAGATGGCCCTGAATCAACTTCACTCTCCTTCCCAGACCATGGCGACCTTCTCACCCATCCCTTCATTCCATGCATCATTATCACAATGGGTACCTTACATTTCACTGCCTCGCTCCTCTTCAATGAAGACCCATCAACAGCACAACTCATCCTTTTCTTTCTCGACTGGAACTACTAAAGAAAGACGCTTTTCTTTCTCGACAAACCCGAGAAGGTTGCTTTCAACGCCCCCTCGAGGCAAATATGTTAGAGAAGACTATCTCGTGGTATGCTCCTGAATTTCTATGATTTTGTTTAGTATTCCGTTTCTTTCGTGTTTTGGGTTGGCGAAGAAGTTTGGAAAAGTTATAATTTTTAGATGTTTCAGTTGATTCATTTTTGTCAATTAATTAATTAATCAATAATTTTCTACTTCTTCTGTCATGGCGTTTCTTTAACTTGGAGATTAATGCGTGTAATGTTTTGGGTTGACAGAAGAAGAAGACAGCTGAAGAGATTCAGGAGCTGGTAAAAGGGGAGAGAAATGTACCACTTATTATTGATTTCTATGCAACATGGTGTGGACCTTGTATTTTGATGGCGCAAGAGCTTGAAATGGTATCCTTCATATTTTCTTCCAATCATTTGTGCCAACTTATGTAGTCCTTTCCTGAAATATTTGCAATTTATGGTATTGTTATGCACGATTTATTCTAGTTCTAATTCGTAATGACTAGATTAGGTTTATTTAGTGTTTAGTGGTATTGTTTCTTCTCCTTTGGTTAAGATAAGGATCTATTGGTGGTGTGGTGATAAGGAATAGTTTGATATTTACTCTGTAATGTGTATAGTATTTACTTCTAAAGCAGCATGGGTTCTTTCTCTAGCGTAGTCGTATTGGAAGCGAAGAATTGATCAGTATCAACTCAAATGGCAAAAATTCATGTTTTTGTCTTTAAGGAGGGGGCTGATTGTAGGTCCGGAATAGTGACAAAAGTTTGATTGCTTCTCCATTGGATTAGTTAAATGAATTGGGAGGTGTTTCCATACATATATTTCTTGCATAACTCTTGCATCGAGCATAGCCTTATACCAAGTCTGGGGATTTAAATTTCGGGTTCGAATCTTTTTTTTTTTTTTTGTATTAATTAAAAAATTAATCAAGAGGAATTGATGTATTAATTTAGAAGTGTAGGCAAATGAAATTTTTATACTTTTGGCAATTGTATATATGGGGTGACCCAAAGCACTTGTTTATGTAATTTTTTGCGTGACTTATAGATCATATGAACTGATTGGACATTGCTGTAACTTGATTTATCTTTCTGGTAAATGACTTGGAAATGAGAGTTTATATGGATCAATTATTGGACAAAACTACGGATTGTATGTAGCTATAATTGTGCTAATGCCATATAGTGAAAGAGAATTTTTGTGAAACTGGGTTCCATTTTTTTATGTGGGCTTCTTCATGAACAAAATCCTACACTGAACGAGAAGGAGAATTTCTTGATATTTGAAAGGTGAAGCCTAAAACCAAAACTGTACTGGTCTTGCACTGTGTAATGATGCTAGGTATCCAAAGCAAACAATATCTTGCATATTGTGTTGGGTTTCACTAATTAGTATCTTTATATGGTTGTTTTGATATGAGTTAAAACTTTTTTGAGATTGCCTTCTTGGACATCTAACATCTATAGAAGGATATATGCTTGAATTGATTTCTAAAGATACAATTATAGTAGAATCCATATCTTAAGGGGTCACTTTTTGGATGTGTTTTCCTTGAGTCTTTAAATATAGTGTATTTTCCAATCAGTTCTGAGGAAAAATGTATTAATTGGGGAATAAACCGAACAATATGTAGATTTCCTCTTGCCAAACAATTTCCATAGAAATGATAGAATAATAAATAAAATGCAATTTTTTGTATAGCCTCCTTATTGCTGGAAAAAATGGGCCAGTGGATGTGTAGTGTTAATGTTATTTAACTCTTTGTCATTATTTTGGTGTTTATTTGCCACATTATTAAACTAATGTATCATATAAGAATAAAGCATGCAAGTTACATTCTTGGTGCAACAGACATCCTTGAAAATTCCATGTTCTGGGGCTCTTGAGATTGATTATAACTACATCAGAATTCTGTTTGCTTACAAATATTTATTTCTTCCGTCAAATCGAACACAACCCAGATGTTTACTGTTATCTTTGGCTGTCATGCTGTACTATCTCTTAGAAGACAAACTACTGAAGTTCTTATCAAAAGTCATGGGAGTTCTATATCATATGGAGTAATTCATGGGTAGCAGCACTGTTTTTAATGTCGTTGAAATTGAACTAGGGAATAATGTCTTTATTTCTTATCACAGCTAGCAGTGGAGTATGAGAACAATGCAATGATTGTTAAGGTTGATACAGACGAAGAGTATGAATTTGCACGTGACATGCAGGTGATTTCTAATCTTATTTATTCTTTATAATCATTTTTCTTATCACTATTTTTTGCATCTAAATTTGTTGAGAAAAAGGGAAAGATAGTTACCTTGTTAATCAAACTGATGAGTTTCCTGATTGAAATAAAAAGATTCGAACTAAAAATCAGATATTTTGCTCTTAAGAAAATTCTTCACTGACAATTGTTAAAACAACCTTTGCCAGTCTGAAGAGAACCCATACAATTTCTATTGTTCCAGGCAGTTGTGCATGAAAATATATATATATATTTTTTGCAACAAATGAAGCTATAAGCATGTTACTAGTATGAAGAAACCTACTAAAAATCTTGTATTCCAGGTTAGAGGGCTTCCGACTCTATTTTTCATCAGTCCGGATCCAAACAAAGATGCACTCCGAACTGAAGGGCTTATCCCAATACAGATGATGAGGGACATCATTAATAATGAGATGTGACGGCATTACAAGAAGAATTCTTGCTGCATAACAGGTTTGGTGATGATGCATGTTCTGCAAGCGTCAATACAAGGGATGTTGCGTCATGGTTTTGTATGTGGTTAGCTTTGTAGCTCATCTGTGCATAGAAGATTGAAATGTTAGAGATTGAAAAAGATTCCCTTGTTCCCCATCCTTTAGATCAATAGATGTGCATTTGGAAGTATCTTCTACTAGTAGTATTGACTTCTATTACGTTTTTATGCACTTGTGTTAGCACTATTAATTTCATGCCATCAATATAGATTTGAAGTTATTGTCATGAATTTCAAGTCGTCACAATGAAATTCATGTAATCGCCATATATTAATTGAAAAAAATTAGTTTCGAAGCTTAATATATGTATTTAAATAGGAGGGATTTGAAGACTGTTCTTACGATACACCTTTATATTTTGCATTGGTACAAGGTAAATTAGTGTTTTGAAGCACAAGAAAAGTGGTGGTTGTAGCTAGAAAGTGCGTGTTTTTTTTGTTAAAGAAGTTGGAGTTAAGCAACTTGTACACAAGTTTTTAACAGAAGTAGTCAAGAATTGCTGCTAGACCAAACCACAAGGTGAATCTATGTTTGCTGGTTTCGATGATGCTCGCTCAAGTTGCAGGATAATAAAATCAATGTGTCAAACTCAAGTTGGATTGGATTCATAATTTCAGACAGCTAAAACAGACCTCAAAGAGGGGAACACCCTGTTAAAGCCTCGACTACATTGTCAATCAATCTTTTTTCTATTAAGAAAAAAAAAAGGCAACAATAAAGGTGGGTTTTACTTTACAGTCATGATTGGAGCAGTGAGCATGCAGTTGGTAGTTCTGTTCATGAGAGAAGAGTTATTTAAATGGATTTTAAATACGTTGATATGATATGGATACGGTTCAGGGAATCAAATTACCTAAACTCTTTTTCTTACGTAACCTGTTACGTGTTATACACAACACAATATATGGCAGCCTTGTCCAGGCCCCTCAGGTTTTAAGAAATCCAAAACAAACCCTTGTATGTTTCAGAAATCGTTAAAGAATCCCTTACCGTTATCCTCCGTTCCGTTAACTTGACTAAATCTTTTGTCAGAGTAATGCGCTTGATTTGACTTTAGAAGAATGCTCTGGACTCATAATAAGGTCCAGAAGACCCGTTCTACAGTCATAATCGAGTCTACACAGTAGAGCAGAATCGTCCCCTCCCGTTTTTACTTTCTTTCTCAGACCGACTTCATTATTCACATAGGCCTTTCAAGAATTTCTTTTGTGGAATGGGGAAAGAGTATGGAATTTCACCCAAGCGAGAGAGGTACGAAATGGGAGTTGTCGTATTATTCAAATTTATTAATTTGAGATTCTTTATGTCTTGCTGATTTGGGTATTCTTGATTTAGACAAGTTAACAGAACTTAAGATAACGGTAGGTCGTTCTCTGATAATTTCTAAAACATTTGGTTGTTTCAAATGTTTTCCTACGATGTATCGTCTGATCCCTACATTCACTGGTTTTAGTGCCTACTGACTTTCACACGCTACTTTCTCTTCTATATTACGCGTCCATGCCAGTCAAAACTAGAACTTCAATTCTAATTTTCAAATTCAAACCCCTTTTTTTTCCTTCTTTTTTCATTTCTAATCATTTAATGTTGGACTAGATTTGAAATATGTTGGAAGGCGTTCATTTATAGTTTCCCGGTTAGGCATTTTCAATATTATATATTTTTAAAAATTTATTGTTAAATTTTGTACATCTATACTTTGATTTACTACAAATGTGCTCCGTTGTTATAAGGTGGTGACACGTATGTTATGCCAGTAGAAGGAATCTGATTTCTCTCAACTATTATTAAGTTATGGGAGCAAGATCAAATTTCGATTTATTTTTTATTTTAAATCTGAGAAAAAAAATGGTTAAAATTAAATTTTCTCTCTAGAAAAACAGAGGAATGTAATGTACCGTGACTGTTGATTAATGTAAATAAATAAATAAATAAAAAGAGAGAGATGAAGCCATTAGCTCACTCTTATAAATAAATTAAATTTATGAATTATGATATTTCACATTATAATTATAGTAATATCCTTCTGATAAGGTTACCAGTTTTTTCTCATAATTGACTATTAAAAAAGTTAATACTAAAAAAAATAAAAATAAAATAGAAGAAAGGAAAGCTTGGATGAGACAAGCATACGATACGAGTCATTTCTCATTTCCACGAAGAAGACGAAGAAATGCTGCAGAAATCAGCTGCATTAAGACTCTACTTAGGCTAGGAAACAACGTGGTCGGTGGCAACGGCAGCCTCGGCAGGGGAGAACGCCAAGAACATGAGAGCAGCCATGATTCCCACCGGAAAGAACAGCAGCATCAGCGGCGGAGGAGGCAACGGCGGCAGCACCAATGGCAACACCACCATGAACGCCGTCAGACCCACCAATATCAAAACCGTTCCTAAGCTATAACAACGTGCCATTCCCTTCTTCTTGTTCTCTCTCTCAATCTCCTCAGATCTCTTATCATCTCCTGGCCCCCCCTCCCTCCACGCTTGCCCTTCACAAGCTCCAACTCTCAAATTCTCAATAGTGAGAAACAAAAGCCAAAAGACGAGAGCGTTTTTAGAGTTATTTGTTAGTGAATGAATGCGTTTTGGTTTCGGAAGATGGTAATAAGCGCCTATTTATAGAGCTTGATGAGTGTTCCGGGTAAACCAATCTCAGCCGTTGATTTGATATTGATTTTGACAACTATTGGACGGTAGTCGTGTGCATAATTTTTACCTTCAATATTCCAATTTTTCTTTTTTAATTTTATATTATAAAATTGCACAATAAATGTTACCGAAATGATAACCTGTGAAAAGCTGAATTGTTATTGCTGAGGGAAGTCGGGTTTTGATCAGTGTTCCGAATCAGACAGAATCAGAGCGCCAGATCCCAATATATTGAGTCGATACGTTTTGGGGTCATCTACTTGAATTATTTTAATAAATTACTTGTTTTAATAAAACACTTTTCTTAATCTGTTCAAATCCCTTTTCAACTAATAAAATAATGGTCAAATTGTTGTGTCGTTTTGTCTCTTGTTTAATTCTTTCTTGTTTTGAGCTTCTCTTCTCAATCAATCAATGTGCTAGAAAGGGAAAAAGGGCTGGCTGGCCGGCCAAGGACTTAATTGATTATGCATTTAAATCGATGTTGGAATTAATGATAAGATCACACGCAGATACTACTACTACTACTACATTATTTTATTTGTAAAATATGAGAAACATGAGAGGCTGTTGAGTAATCTTACGTGGGTTTCCTTTCTTTCATAAATTTATCATCATAATAAAAAATTAAAAAAATTATTAACTTAATAAAAGTATTATTTATTAATAGATAATAGTATCTATATAAAATTTATGTTATAATATATTAACTGTTGTGATATTACATACATGATAAGATAAAAATATAAAAATTAAAACAATAAATACTAATAAATTCATTCTAATATTAACATAACGTCATATTATAAATTCATTAATGTATTACTTAATATATATAAAATTTTTGTTTTCAAAGATAAAAATATTATCGACCCATTTATGAACTGAATGATTCCATATCAAATTAACTAAAAATTATTGATTTAAGATAAGAGATACTCAAAATCTAGAGTTTCAGAGACAGAATTATTAAAGCTTGTAAGCATTAGCTTGTCTTCTAAGCGATCTCATTAGTCACTCTCACTCTCCAACAGCACTGCTGAGACAACATTAGAATTGAGGTAACAAAAGGAATAGCATTATGCAAAGTTGGGAGAGGAGAATTTTAAGTGGGATTAGAAGATTCCTTATTATAGAAGAGAGAAAGGGTAAAAGCAGAGAGTCACAATGCGAGGTTGATTGGCCATTTTAGTGAAATGAATGAGTGGCTTTGAAGCTAGAAAACTTCATTCAATTATGAGTAACTAGCTACTTGCTAGCTTTAATTAATCTTTGTCGGCTCTGTAATCTTATCAATATTAATTTGTAAAATTCCGATGATTAATTCTATCTATTATACTGGTTCAAGTCAAGTGTGCTTTAGGAAAACAAATTTTAAGATAATGTAAAAGAAATAAGGTTTTTGGTCAAATAGTTACTTAGCATAGTATCAGAGTTAAACATTTAATAGTTTGAATCCTTTTTATCTTGATTTCTCTTAATAATTATATTACTCGATTAATTAAATTTCAATTTTTTTATTCGCTCTCATGGATCCATTAGACCTTAAAATCATATTCACATAAAAAATCTAGAGACTAGTAGTTTCAACATGAACCGACTAAAATTTGTTGAAGAAAAAAGTGATTTTTGGGTAAATAGTCAATATTCAATAATGTTAATTTTTGTTAAATGATGTTAGATGTTTATTTAACAATGCTAGTTATTTGTTGAATAAAATATTTAGCTATTGAGTTTTATATATGCAGCTGGACAAATGAGGTGTATTTTTAGGACATTGTTAGAATATTGACTAAATAAAATATTCTTAAAATCATTTAAAAAATAAGTCCTATTAGAAATAGGATAATCCTACTTCTACGAG
>JANLJB010002390.1:2599-18272 GCA_026212285.1 Bursera cuneata | reverse complement strand
GTAGCGAAATCGAAAGCTTTATTGGTTGCATTGCCTCTAATATCTTTTTGACATAGACTGCACATCCTCCATCATTAACTGAACTTGCAATGGTGAAGTTTCGACAAATTCAGAAAATATATAAAATTGTTGAAACATTAAATCTGTGATGGACACACCCTAGCCATTTACGAATGGGCGATGGCCGGCCAGCTCAAACTCTAGACAAGTGCACGATGGATCAATGCAGCACCAACCAAGCTAGGCTAAATCGAGAAGCATGGTAGCTATGTGGAGGTTGTGCAAAACCTTATCTATAGAGGAAGATGACAACGATTTGGTCGGAAGTTAAGCCAAAGCCACAAAAAGTGTTGTGGGCACATAGCACACAATCAAAGCATACAAACAAACTCCCTCATGAACGTAAAATTTTTATATTAAAATCGACATTAATTTAATTATTGAATTGTGACTTTCCTTTCATCTTCCATCTCTTTCCTTCTTTCTCTCTTTATTTGATTCCTTGATGGAACACCCACTTCCTGCTCCTCCACGACAACGTTTTCACTCTCCAACCACTAAGCTAGTTTTCTTCTATGCGTGTCTTGCGGAGTCTTTTTAGTCATCACAAGTGACAAAAATTGAACGAAAGTGATAGTATATTTATTATTAGGGGTCATATTAAGTCTTCAATGATGTTTGACATCGTATTGGGAGATAATTTAAAAAAGAATACTTATAAACTTTACGTAGAAACTCATAAGATATTATTATATGATTATCATATCATCAGTTTTAATTAACGTAATTAATTACTTAAAGTTACTCTTTTAATTATAGAATGATCCATAAATTTATAAAGTTATATTTGTATAAATAATTTAGAAGGGTAATATTATTCATTTTTAAAGTTATACACATAAATCAAACGTCTTTTAATAATAGAATTTAATTGACCACGTCCATGGTTTAACATATTATCAAATAGATGAAACCTTTAATTTATAATTTTTACTATTGCCACCCTTCTGTTATGGTTTTTCAATTAAAAACCTAACAATAATCATATATTTATGGAGATAACAATTATTTTATTGAAAATCCATAACAGAAAGGCGTGGTCAATATTGAAATTTATAAAGGTAAATTTGCTTCATAATATGTTAAATCACATGAGTGATCAGTGAAATTCTCTCTATATAATTTGTCAAGGCTTACCTGTTTATTTAATATTCTTGTAATTAATTCGTTGAATTATTTTACAATTTATTTACGCCGAATAACATATGTATGATTGGTCTGATATGGATTATATCACCAGAGATACCATTGTCATCCAATATTAACAACGAAAATACAGGAATATATAAAGACAAACATATGACCATAATGTACAATCAACTTTAATTAAATCATGCACAAAAGGAATCCCATATTAAAATGATATAAAGGAGGAATAAGGAATAGTGAATTGTCTCTAGCTAACCTAATCGGATCTAAATTATCGTACCTTACCCCACTATTTGATATCAATTAGTAACACGTTTAACGTTGAGAATATAATACTATTTAGTATAAACATACGTATAATACCACTATAATAAGATTCTATTTTTAAATAATATTATACTTTCTAAGTAATTATATCATAAATTTAGCATTCCACCTAATATGCAAAACTTTAAATAAAATATTGGTTCCATAATATTATTCTTCGACCTTGCATAGATGTCAATATTACATCTCACATAATAAACAATAATAAATAATTAGATGATTTTAACGGTTATCTTTTAAAATGATAAATAATATAATAAACAAAACAAGGACAACAATTTTTTAATAGCGATCTAATGTTACATTATCTATATTTTGGCAAAATATATATATAACAATATTATCGAGATTTGACAATCATTAACATAGTAACTCTCTGCAATAATAGTTCATGTAAAATTAGTCTAGCTAGTTAGCATCTAAATTGATAAAAATAAATAAAAATAAACCATTCACCTATGTCGGATCAATGTTGCAGTGTGGGGCTGCATAGGAACAGATTAAATTTCTGAAATTAATTGACATCTCTATATTAAAATAAAAAGTTGATAAACGGCTTATGGAGTTATCATTTTCAAGTTCTAGATATATAATTAATGGCAAAATGAAAGATATGGAAAGATTATATCATATAAATTATTTCACCTTTACGTTACACGATCTTCTTACTTTTATCATAATCTTTGGCACCTTAGCGGCTAAATGATTGGAGCTCTTAGTACTTTTTAAACTTTCGAAGAATTAATTTTTTATAATTCTTTGTACTAAGTCTTATTTCTAAACATAAAATATTATAGATACATATTTTAATAATAAAATGATCATTAAGGATTTTTTTCGTTAATCCAAATTTTGATCAGATTTTATTAAGAGTAATTTTGAATTATCTCCCTTAAGGTTTAGGAATAGTACAGTTGCATCCAAAAGATTTTTGAATTATAGGAGATGTCCTATTTTTTATTAGTTTTTAAAATTTTTAATTTGCCTTGGAAGATTTAATATTCTCCTCCATATTAGGGTCTTTTGATATAAATTTCTAATCATTCATCCACATAATAAAATGATTGAGATGATTGATGAATTAATATAATTAAATATAATATTTTTATTTTAAATCTCAACCATTGAATTTGATAATATCAATATCCATATTTGTGTCAAGATGATGTGTGTGTGTATATATAGATTTAAGTTAAAATATCTCATCTCATATATAAAAAGAATTAAAATATATATTGTAATATAATATACAATAATGCAATAATTTCTTAACCTTTATAAAGTTACAAAATTATTTGATTTTTAAATATTTGGATCCTCAATGATATTTTATAAATCTTAATTTATGTAGAGGGCATTTTAGCAATTTTACCAAAGTGATTGATAAGAGATCTTTTTAAACTGTGGTTAATTAAAATTAATATTTGTAGTTAATTACATAAAAATAAAATTAAAACAAAATAATCAATGAGAAAATTGTTTTCCATATATATTTTTATTAGTAAATCATGTAGATCTTTAAAAAAAAAAAAAAAATTTCATAGCATATTTTCATCTAATCAAATATCAGTTAATAAATTAATTAATGGTTATATAAATTATTTTCAGTATTAAAAGAATCTAAGAATATAATTTTTTTTAACATTTAATAATGAGTACACTTGGAAAGGAGTATTGAAAGTATTTTTGGGCTTCATATAGGCCCACCCTTCCAAATATATAACCAATTTAATGTGGAATAAAATTATTGAATAGATAATTAGCATATCATTTATCAAATGTTGGAGCTATATGAACTCCAAAAAATATTATACACTCCATTTTCTAAGTATGCCTAATATTAATTTTCTAAAAATTTGAAATTTTATCTGAAAAACATATCAATAATTTTTTATAAAAATATATCTAATCACAAGAAAAAAATAAATTAATAAATCAATGTTTACCATATAAAAATGCAATTAAAACATACAAATTTTATTAAAATTTGATAAAACAAGTGATCTATGAAAAGTAGATTTGTTATCATGTGGTTTATAATTTTTTTTTTCTTGCTTTGATAAAAAGTTTATACTAAATACAATGTTAAACTATTTAATTTCTATTATTTATATGGATATATTATTTTCCTCATAATATAAAACTTTGCTAGAATTCTTAATTATTTAGCTAAAAATTAAGCTTGATATATAAATTAGTCAAAAAGCTTGGAAACTAAGCAAGCGTTACAATTAGGAAATCAACAAACCTAATTTATGAAGATTATTTTTACAACAAATTTTCTTATTCAGTGAACTACTTTAAATTCGATTGAAAGGTTACCAAAGCTTTTTCTTCTTAACAGAAAAGAAGTGATATTAATTCTTTTGCGGGCTTAGAGATTAAAAAGATGGATTTATTTTGAAATAATAAGGGTCATATTTGGTATTAAGATGGGTTATAAAATAAAAATTAATATTTTAAATTTGAAGAAAGAGTCTATTAAGTAGATAGATGTATTAATAAAAAAGGTAAGTGAAAATAGTCTAGTCTAAATAATCAAAATCAAACTGCTGTGAAATATTCATAATGTCATTACGAGGCTTTTTTTCTTCTTAATGATAGTCTAAATTTGGATGGATAATGCGCGCGACTTTTATTTCTCAAGTATATCAAGAGATCTCTGGGTTTTCTTTAAGCAAATTCTAGAAATCAGCATTCATAATCATCCCAAGAATGGTTCATAATTAAAGCACAAAAAATGAGTATAGAATGATAAGAAATAGCTGAGATTATCCGAAGGAAAATAGAAAAGTTGCAGACATTCAATATATTATAAGTCTGCATCTACAAAGGAGATTTCGAGAATGATGAAGAAATAGGTTTCTGATCTGTGTTGGCGGTTGAGTCTATCACTGAAAGGATTGACAAGCTAGCCATACCACCACTACATAATAAGTTAAAAACACAATAATGAGCATTCCTAATGTTTTTTATTCACTAGCATGTGTTTCTTATGAAAACACTTGACAAAAACATTAGTTTTTCAAAACATGTTTTTATTAATTTCAATCAACTTCTCAGGACGAAACACTTTAAATAATAATGTTCTTTCGAAATTTTAAAACACCTTTTAAAAATCCTTGATTTCTTAAATCCACAATTCATCCTTATCATTACTACTCTTCATCTAAAACCCAAATAAATATATTATTAATAAAATCCTTATTAATTAGTTTACAAGTCCAGATGCCGAGTGAAAATACATTTATATGTATGTATCTCCAGGTCTTGTCAAAATGGAAACAAAGGATGATATTTCCATGCACTTTCATATATTGTCCCGAATTACTTTACGTGTAGAAACATTTTGGATAGACTTCATTATTGTACACGAATTAACTCATGAACACTGTAGTAAGAATAGTAAAAATTATCAATTTATCAGTATATACATAACAGTTAAATCTGATTTCTAAACACTAAATTTCAATAAGAAGGGAGTATTAGTTTGTGAATCATGGTTAGCATTATTTTCATTATTCTTTTGCAAAAACTTTTTTTCCCGAAATATAGACCATAGTATTCATTCTTGCGAGAGGGGAAATAAAAAACAAGAGATCATTTCCATAAAAATGTGAACAAATAAAAGTTTAACTCCTAAAGTAGCATTTCATGAAGCCTCCCGGAACTTGATTGATTTATTTATTTCATTTCTCAATTTTACGATAATTTTATAAAAAATTTATGCAGTAATAGAAAGCTATTTTCTTGTAACAATGTTGGTGAAATGTGAAAGAAAGAAATGGCAACTTTTTCTGCAGTAACTAAGAGAAATTGGTCAATGGAAGATTTATTAAATTAATGAGCTCGGTGGAATAATAAATATTTGTCAGGGGAGAAGGTTTTAGTCCTGGTTTGAATAGGTCAAAAGAAACAAGCTCAAACCTGCTGCGAGGGGTCATTTGAGTCCTTCAAAATTGATTCTTCTTCAAAATTAAATATGCTATATTTAGTTTAATTGTACAAACGATGAATTGAGTTTATTTATTTTGCTCGTGAATTCATATTTATATTTGTGAGTCATAATCATACGTTTTTTTTCATTTTCCAACGCAAATTATAGTCCCATTTATGCATGTTTAACCAAGTTTATACTCAAAATTTTCTTAGTTACAATGTTACGTTTAGATTTTAGATTAAAGTACGTATGAAATTTACCTATTAAAGATTAATTTGTAATCGTCGAAAGCACCAATTTGAAAGTAATTTTCTTTTGGTAGGTAGGTCCAAAAGTCCCAAGTCGTATTAGATACCCACCAAGAAGTTTCTCTACGTCCCCAAAGGTAAGAAATAGTTTCTTTCTTCTTTCTTTTCTTTTTTTTTTTTTTATCAACAATGAATTTAGATCGTTTCATTTTAGATGATATTATGCATACAAATGACTTGTAAAAACTTATATTGAATATGTAGAAAATTAAAATAAATCAAATGGAATAAAATGAATAATTTAAAATAATCATATAATAGTACCACATATCAGTTTATATAAAAGTACTTGTATAGAATATGTACATATAGTATTTTTCTTGTTTAATGGTTTGTTTATTTGTATAATATCAATTGTTCTGTCAAAAGATTATATAATTAATCCATTTTGTCCCATTTCTTTTTATTAAAATTTTATTGGTTTAATTTACAAAACCATAAGAATATATGAAATTATTCATTTTAGATCTTATTAATAGTTCAAAGTTTAAAGAAATATATAGAAAATTATTCCAAAGCAAATTTATAGTTTTGGTTAAGCAATTAATTTCTCTTGATAATTAAGATATCTAATCATTTCAACTACATTGAATTCATTCTAAGTAGGGGCATGAATGAAAATTATTATATTAATTTGTCAACAATTTTTACAAGAATAAAAATTATGAACTCAAATTAAATTCAAGTGATTTACTTGATAAATTTAAAATAAACAGGGAAAAGAAATTGAATAGAAGTCATGATCAATTAATTTATAAAAAGTGTGACTCACGCATACAGTTGACAATTAATTAAACTGGGTTTGAACCATATTGAGGTTAGTGTGGTCAACTATTAGCAGGCTCTTCTTGTTGACTTCTACGCTCACAAACATGACCAAAACCGTAGAGCCCCTTTTTAACGAAACTTAATATAATTTCGAACTAAAAAATTTGAACCAAACCTGCAAATTAAGGTAATATTGGCATGAGCAAACGCATAATTTAATCAATTATTCAAATATTAAATTATAGTATACTCTTGAAAGTTCAAAATGTAAAGTCTAAAGTTTTATTTTTATATTTTTTATAAAATAATTAATAAATTTAACTTAACTTAACGTTACCTAATGAAATGAAAAAAAAAAAAGAGAGAGAGAGACAATCATGTAACGAACATATAAATCAAGTTACTCTCTCCCTTACGTAAATTCTTCTCAAAGCAAAGATCCTCTCAATCCCTCTGTAAAATTGAAAGCTCTCTCTCCACAGACAACTCAAAGCTCTCAACTTTAGCTTTCAGTTTCTCTACACACTTATTATATCATCTTCATCAATCTCTCTCTCTCTATCTCTCAGTCTCTCACTCTTGCTGAAAGCATCTTTATTAAACATGTCTTCAAATTACTCAACTTTGCTTCTTCTTCTTCTTTCTATCATCACTCTCTCGCTATTCATGGCAACCCCCTCATCCGCTGCCCTGGACACCTTCGTTTTCGGTGGCTGCTCGCAGCAAAAGTACACACCAGGCTCACCCTACGAGTCCAGCGTCAACTCGATGCTGACATCCCTAGTCAACTCGGCTATGCTCGCCAATTACAACAACTTCACCATCCCAGCAACGGGAAACTCTCAGGAAACTCTATACGGCCTTTTCCAATGCCGCGGTGACCTCAGTAGCGGGGACTGTAGCCGATGCGTCGCTCGCGCGGTGAGTCAACTCGGCACCCTTTGCCTTGACTCGTGCGGTGGCGCGTTGCAGCTTGAAGGGTGTTTCGTTAAATATGATAACTCTTCCTTTTTAGGAGTCGAAGACAAGACAGTTGTTGTAAAGAAATGTGGGCCGTTGATTGGATATGACTCCGATGCGTTGACTCGCCGTGATGCGGTGTTGGGTTACCTGGGGACCAGCGACGGGACCTACAAGCCTTACAGGGTTGGCGGGTCCGGGAGCGTCTCGGCTGTGGCTCAGTGTGTGGGTGATTTGAGTGCCAGCGAGTGCCAGGATTGTTTATCGGACGCGATCTCACGGCTGAAGACGGATTGTGGGGCAGCCAAGTGGGGCGACATGTACTTGGCCAAGTGCTACGCGCGGTACTCGGAAGGTGGTGATCACTCGCACGGCGGGAACGGTTATGGTAAGTGGTTTCGCCACCTTACGGGGTGGTGGTTTCTGGCTTTTGGAATTTTCCATTTTCGCTTAATTTAGTGAGATTTATTGAAGATAAAATGTAAATTAATTTATGAATTTGCATGGTGCTTTGGTCTTTGTAATTTTTTTTTTTTTTTTTTTTTGTGTGAATTATTCGAGTATGGGAGACTAAAAAGTAATTTTCTCATATTTAATTAATCAGTCACTTTGGTTAATGTACCAATCTAATGAATCACCCCTTTTTATCATGCTATGATTCACTTTATGCCTTCTAGAAAAATTAGGTGATAGTAAGAAGTGTCTAGAAAATATCATTACATAATTGAACCTCTATAACAGATTTTATATATTTTTTTTTGAAATTTTTTAGTTTTTCAATTAAATGGGTGAAATTTATTCTTAACTAGTAAAACTTGAGCTCAAGAACTAGCCAAATTTTGTTTTTAATTATTATTATTTTTTGTCTATTATATGATCTCTCTATTTCTGCTTTTGTGGAGGATAATGATTATGTAAAGGAGATTGTGACTCAAATGGTAGAGAATTTTTCACTTTATGGGGATCTATAGTTGTTATGTTGTTATTATTTATTATTTAATCAAAAGTATGATGATATATATATTTCTCAATGAATCCATTAGCCATGAATTAGGCGAAGCTTTCAATGTTATTGAAATAAACGTGATCAACATTTTGTTGGCTAAGTATAAAGTGAAAAGGATGACAACGAAATTATGTGATCATTAATTAGGTTCTTCAATTTCAACCTCCGCAACAGAGAAGTTTATCTCTTTGACTATTTGGTTTGTGAAAACAATTTTGAAAAACAAAAATAAGTATGTCAAAGCGTATTGGACTTTCTTGTATATTTAACAGTCAAAGCTACCTGTAAAGCACTAGAAGATTATAATCTTGAATGACACAAGAAAGAAAATTTGTAAGGTCCCACTTTGAATTAATGTCTTCTTAGGTATCAAGAAAGTATCCTATGTTAAGGGATTTGCAAAATATTTAAAGTTATCTTCTGGGTTCCAAAATATTTCGGTTCTTGATCGCTTTTGGATTGATATTATAAATTTTTTAATACATTAATCTGAGGATTATTATTAAGAATAAACCAAAGTGATATATGCAATAGACAAGTTAATTTGTTTTATGCTCAAAGTGGGGAGGAAGAATGAGAGCACCAAAAAGTTTGTCATGATTATGAGCAATTTTAACTTCCAAATTCGAAGCTTTCAGTCACTAAAACCATACATTGATTGAGTGAATTTGTGTTTGTAATTGCTTCATTATTAGATTTTTAGGAAGATCATGTTGGTGTTTCATAATGCTTTGATACTTTTGATTGTTAGATAACAACAATGATGATGAGCTTGAGAAGACACTTGCAATTCTAATTGGGCTCATTGCCGGCGTTGCTCTTCTCATTATATTTCTTTCTTTCTTGAGAAAAGTGTGTGAGGACCAAAAAGGTGAGAACTTTTCTCAAAGTTTCCTTTCTCTTATCCTCTTTTTACAAATTAATATTATTGATTCGATTATCGCATTTTGATTATATATCAAATCTAACAGTAAACATGATACAATATCTTGATTGTTCATTGTTGCAGGTGGTAAATGATTACTGTTTGTGAATATTATCAGCGACTGCTCTCCTCTTCTATTTCTTCTGGTAAATCAAATTGTTCTTAACTTTCGGTGGCCCATTTGCTTAACCTTTGTTTGGTCTCCACTTTCTCTTTTCCCTTCTCTTTGTGAGGTTCTTTGCTATTTCCTTCAAAAAAAGCCTTGAAACAGTGGATAGAAAGATGTTTCCGGGAACAGGTACCTTGAAACAAGTGAAACAAAAGTTGCAATAAGCTCATGAAAAGCCTAAAGATTCCACACATCATATCACCACAGCCACTACTTATAATTAACCATGTAAGCTTGTCTCTTGTCTCTCCGTGAAACACTTTTGTAGAAGTGCTTTTTTGTGATGTTTTAGTTAGTGCGTCGATGGATGCTATTGGAGCTTTTGCTTGCTTTACATTAGATTAGCAGGCAAAGTTTCACTCCATCCAAAAGTTAAATATCCCCTATAAAAAATATTTGTTTGATTTCATGTCAATTCAAAGTTCACTTTGTTTTGTATTTTCTATGCTCTTATTCTTTCCTCTCTCTCTCTCTCTAATAATTCCTTTATCTTTAGCAATATGCTTCAATCCTAGTTTGAGCCACAATTGCTGTGAATTGAGAATATGTAGAACATTATTGAGCAATTTATGCAATATCATGCCTTGAAAGCAAGTGGGTTGGATTCAATAGTTGCTTCCTCAACCAATATGATCTTTTGTGCTATATTTTGTAATTGAGAAGTGTTGATAGCTTAGCTTGACACCATTCTGTTGCCTTCATCTATTAGTTTATGAGATACTTAGTGGGTTGAAAATTGTTACTTAACATAATATAAAGTAGAACATTTCATATCAAATGTCTCTGTTATATACCATGTTAATGTTATAATGCCAAATTGATATTTGACGAAACTGTCCGAAGTTCAAAGAACAAGCAACCGGCCAGGGAAAATCATTATAGAATATATCTAGAGATGTCAATTGATTAACCCAACAGTGGGAAAGAGACATTAAAATATTCTCTGAGCTCAAGTTGATAGAATATATGAAAAATTGACAATTGATTAGAAAATTAAAGGAGACAATGAGGAATTTAGGATGGGATTACAGGACCAACAATGAGAAGCATGATATACTAGTGGGTTGTATTGGAAGACTTCTCTCTCTTCTATTATTCCTTTGCTTTTTTGTTTGCTTTAATCTACTTGTCATCAATCTGCCCGAATCTGGTCCCTGGCTCTGGAACCTTTTTCACTAATTGTTTTGGGTTAGCCCTTTTGTACCATTAATACTTTAATTCTCTCCTCTTAATCATGACAACGGAAATGCATAACACTCCCTCTCTATCTCTCTTATATATTTATACATACAAATATCACATATAACGCATTGGATCCATATTTGGAAAATATCATCTAGTTCCCTTGAGATTTGATTAATTCAAAAAGATCCTTATAATTTTGTTAAAAAAAAAAAAAAAAACCTAATTACACCTAATGTCTTGGGTATATATAAACAAAACCCTTCTTAATCCTGAAATTAACGGAATTCAATTCTTAGGTCTCTTATACAATCTTAAAAAGATGAATTAATTGAAAAATAAATATTTATAAAATAATGACGTCCAATCGTCATGTCTTGTTTTGACTATATTAAAGTTCGAAGATTGTTATTTATTATTTGGGAAGTTGACTCGAATGAAAATGATGGATAAGTTTGAAATGTTATCGGTCAAAGTAAGAGAATAACGATTGAAACTTGTTGTAATCCGTATATATGGTTGATAATTTTCGAAACTATATAAAGCATCGTTGATATTGACTCAAAACTATAAGGACTTAGGTGATATTTATCCCTTAGAGAGTAGATATGAATAAGATAGTAACCTCTCAAAAAGGACCCAAGAGAAACGTTTACAAAAAGAGACAACAGTCATGACAATATGGGAGAGGCAGATTAGGAAACGGTGGGTGGAAATTAAAATAATCTTGGCTTTTATTATTGGCTTAGCAATTCTCTTTCTGCTAACACCTTGCATAATCTGTCAATTTTGCAGTTCTTTTTTTATAATTATTTCTCCTAAAAATCTGTCCCTTTATGAATCTCAATCCGTTAAACAATGTTATCATATAAACGATACATGATCATCAACAATCATTTCAGGAGTTGTAATCCTAAAATTATCAAAGAGAATACCTATCAAAAGGGTGCTTTTAGAGTAAGAAAATTACTTTAAAAATAAAATCTCTAAAGAAAAAGGGTTTCAATACTAACAATAAAGATAAACTTTTAACAATTATAAATCTTTCATAATAATAATACTACTAATTAGGGATGGACACTTAAACCCAATCCGACCCAACCCGGTCTAGTTAAGGTCAAGTTAGTCATTACATGAAACCTAAAGTCTGGTTGGGATAGAGTAACTCGACGGGTATCAGATTGAGATTGGGTTACTCAAAACCCGACCCGACTATATTAGGAAAAAAAAAAACTAAAAATTTTGCATGAATCCGACTCGACTATTTCGGGTTGAGTCAGGTTCCTTTATTATTATAACCCGATCTTGGATTGAATTTTTCAAACTCGATCATTATCGGGTTTGGCATAATCCCAACCCGATAAATTCACATATCGGGTTTGGCATAATCCCAACCCGATAAATACCCTCTCCTACTAATAACAACTCTCTTTTTTTTTTTTCAATTTTCTTCTCACATGTCTCACCTAACCTTAAAATTCATGCATTTAGAAGTCATGATCACTAGTTTTATTTATTAATTTTTTTTTTTTTCAATTCTTTCCCCCTGGTCAAAAAGAATGGCTTTTACATATAATTGAGCGTAGGATATGCATTAGTTTACTCGATAAATATTCTATGAAGAAAGTACAGACAAAAGACTAAGAAACTACTAGAACCCATATGGTCTTTTATTAAACTGAGAGACAAAGAAAAGGAAGAAGTGTTGACAATAAACAATGACCTAGCTAGATACCTTGCATGTCAAAATTGCTACAAAAGACTTTGTATTTTTTATCTAAAGTGACACCTATGAAGCTTCCCTTCATTGTCCTCTTTCGGCGGTTGAAGAAGGGGGATTGGGAAAGAAGATGACAATCAAAATCAAAAAGTTGTTGATGTGAGTATCAATGTGGTAGGTTGGTCGCGATAATATCCCTTCACTCTTGTAAGTGTTGAAAATTGAAAAAGAGTTCGAGGATTGGAAACTACAATTATGATACTATGGGTTACGATGAGTTAGGCCAAGTAGTTGGTCTAACTCTTTAAAAGATGTATTGCAGCCTTAAGAGGAAGGAAAGGATGAATAGAATCATTTATTATGCAGGGTTTTATTTGAATAAACATAAGATTGATATAGAAAGAAAGTACCGATAATAATTGTGTTTCTTTGAAATTGTCTATAGAATTATAACATGGAATCTACATTCATAATATAAGATTTATAATGATAAACATAGATTCCATGTTAAAAGCCTGAGGTATAACTTTCAAAATGTGAAAGAAGAATGTGTCCTGTTGTCACCAATCACACTTTTCATACTACAAATCATTAACTTAAACATTACTGTTGAGTCTTTATCTAAGAATTAGGATTCTTGCTTGATCTAACTTTTTACTCATCTAACTATTTAAAATTGATAGCTATTGAAAAGAAATATAACAAAATAATAAATCTCGACCACTAAAATTATTAAAATCAAATAATAATTTTAGACTATGATATAATTGTTAAAAAACAACCTAATCTAAAAGTTTAAGATTATGTGGTTCTTAACATAATATTGAAACAAAATATTTTGACTTCTTCAAATCTCACGTGTGCGTATTTGTATTTGTTATTTAGTTATTGATTTATATTTGGGTTTGACTCAGACTCACCCAAACTGTTCCGGGAGTGTAAAATTATAATCTTAGTACTTAACTATTAAATTATTACTTATTACGAATATATCATATTTGACTTAATATTTTAACTATCTTTATTGTACTCATGAAAAATGTTTGCTCGAGACAGGAGGAAGTTCATATACAAGAGTTTCGCATTGCTAGAGTAAGAGATAATCATACTCTTGACAAATTATATTAATGAAATTGAAATTATGGTAAACTCCATATAAAAGTTTGAGAATTCGATAGTTCTCCAGTTTGAGGCATTTAGGGTGTACTTCAAAATGTTTTTTTAATTAAAAGATTGTTATTTTGTCAAACTCAATTTCTTTGTTTTTCTTATGTTGTTTCATCGAGAGTAAATAATAAAAACACTTCCTGAAATCAAGAAAACATTTTAAATACTTTTGAAAGAAATGTTACACAGTTAAAGCACTTACTACAAAGTACTTTTTATGAGTAAAATTCAAAATGTTGCAACCATTGGATTGTGTTTTAATTGTTGTGTACTTGTGCATTCTGTTTCAAGATAAGATGGACCATGGAAACTTTGTGTCCATTTCATTATTCCCAAGTTGGTAGAGTACACTACAACTACCGAGCCCAACGTTAAGAACAAGGAAGCAATATGCTACTTCATCAACAAAGCCCAAAGTCTCCCATCAAAGAAAGAAATGAAGAGTGATACTATTTGTGCCTTATTATCAACTAAACAACCTCATTTAAAAAAAAATTGGGATAAAATTATAATAAAAGAAATAAATTCTTATACATTTTTTTAGGGAAAAAAACTTATTGTCTTTTTTAATATGGAAAAAGATGTTGCAAACTTATGTTTTTAACATAATTAGTTAGTCATTTTTAAAACTTCAATTTCAATTAGACCTATTTTGTATTAGTGAATTTTCTTGATAGATTGAAATTCTCCTCCATGAGAATTTTAGAATCGTATATCCGTATACTCAAAATGACAAACATTTGAAAGGAAAATTATTGCTCAAAGTGTCTTCATGAGATAGAAAAACTTAAAGAAAAATTGTTTATCCCACATGAGAAATGTATAAAAAATAAATTAACTTATATATAGTTATACATTCTTAATGGTTTAAAATGTATAGTATAAAGACTCTCACTTGCGCCACCCTAACAGAAGGAGGAGGGGTTGCAAATCTTTGGACTTGGGCTTGTTTTTTGACGTTATTATTGGATTTTAATGGCATATAACACAAAATCAATTTGGGGTTTTTAGTTCATTCTAAAGCACACATAGAGAAAAACAAAACTCTCTCTTCATCCTCCTCCTCTCTCAATCTTCTCTGGTTTATCTCATCACAAGCTAATGGTTCAATAGACCAATATCAACGGACCCACAAGTCAATGATTTAATTAGATTAAATAAAAATTTTTAAATTTTTAGTTATTTTAATTTGTTCCCTTTAAGTTTAATTATTTTATATAACTACTGTTTAAGCTTGAATCAAATCCAATTTTTAGGTGGAAATGATCTTGGTGGTGGTACGGACTCATTCATGATTGTGGTGATGATGTAGTTTGACTTGGTCTAAACAACCAAACCCTACTAAGGGTGATTTATGACGTATTTCTAGAAAGTTTGGAGTGTCATTAACGGCGATTTATGATATATTTCTAGAAGGTTTGGATGGCCTCTGATTAAAAATATTAAACTTTGTTTCTGACGCCAGATATTTTTGTGACAAACACAATGGGCCTGTCCTAAAATGAGTTAGGGGAAGGCTTCCTTATGAGCCCAACCTGCAATCAAAGCTCATAATAGAGCAAAAGTTTTTAGTCAATTCCCTTATTGGGCTATATTTTAAGCAACGCAGAACCCAATTGTTTATGAAACCGCCACCTGTCCCCTTAAACGTTCTCATACTCCCCAAAGAGTTGCCACGTGTCATCCCTTTCTTCCTTCCCGATATAAACTCAGTCTTCATTCATCTTTTCTATCGGCAGAAAAGATTTTTCCTTGAAGACGAAGAAAACGCATCGTATAGCTTTACTCGAACAACAGACAACAGATCTAGGGTTTCCACTGAAATGGCTCTCGAATGGGTTGTGCTCGGGTACGCCGCGGCAGCAGAAGCAGTCATGGTGCTGATGCTCACAATCCCCGGCCTGGATGGACTAAGGAGAGGCTTGGTCGCCGTGACGCGTAATCTCTTGAAGCCGTTCTTGTCGGTGGTGCCGTTTTGTCTGTTTCTGCTCA
>JANLJB010002389.1:0-12441 GCA_026212285.1 Bursera cuneata | reverse complement strand
AACCAATGTAAAAGAAGTCCAGAGAAGCCAAATGTCAATAGGTAGCAAACAAGAGAAACAAAAAGTAGTGCTGCGTACCTATATAAATAAAGAAGGGTAATAAACATATTAAAAATAAAACAAAACATAACAAAACCAGAAACCTTGTTAAAGAATGTAAAAGAGAAAGCAGAGGTTATCANGAACACTGTTAAAAAACAACAGAATAATAACATAAGAAATCCTTAACTAACCAGAATTGCTAGTCGTATCCAACCCATTTGTCATTCCAGCTGCAAACAAAATCCAACAGAAGAACAACTTGAACAAGAAGAAACAATCCTGAGCCAAAATTTGATGCATTCTCTGCAAACACAAGATTTAATTGTCAGCTTCAGTACAAAAATGATCTATGAAATAAACTCAGTTGAACACAAAAAAACAAGATTTATTTTTTATAAACAGCCTTAATAATTCTATAACTCCTTGTCACTCGAACGAAAAACATTTAAATCAGAAAATGAACCTCTGATTGGAAGTACTGCTTACCATAGAAGCTGACAATCTCATTTGGAAGGAAAAACAAAAAAAAAAACACTAGAAGGCACCAGCAAATAACTTTCATCATCCATCCACCATGGTGCAAACCATCACGAGGGTCTTTCTGATTTTTCAACACCAATCATTAAAATAGACAAAAAAGAGAAAAAGAGAAAATTTCCCAAGCTAACACGCAGCACAGCATCTGTTTCAAACCACTCCCTGTCAGCTGTCTGATGAAAATGATTAATCCCTGCATCAAAGACCAATAATATAAGATTCATTTCACCCTTCAAAAAAAGGCCAGCAACATATGATAACTTATTCATGTTCAATGAGTAAACCTTAGCTCAAATCAGACGTAATAAGGCATCGATAATCGACAAGTAAAATCAGATAATTTCTTCACTAATTAAAATATATTCAANAGGTGGATGAGATATTAAAAGAATAAAAAATATAGAAAGCAGAAAAATTAAATTAAAAAAGAGTTGCAGCCTACAAGGAGCTTCTCCATAAGGGGAGCGGCGACTTCATAGAATCCAAGAAACAATCAGAGAGAGAGCAAAGAGCCGAGGGTAGGCAATTCTGGCGGACTTCCGGCTGATCCCAGACACCACAGTCGACAAGCGTCACACGCACATGCCGCGCAGCACGACGCAAGGCAAGATGCTGCCCACATCTTCTTTTTCTTCTTCTTTCACAATTGGACCAAAAACCCTTCACAATACCTTCTAAATATTAATAAAATAAAATAAAAAATTGTTCAGTATCATGCTATAATATTAAATGGGTATTTGCNAATTTCAACATAACTTACAAAAATGATCAAAACCCAGATAAGAATACTAATAATTCTAACAATCGAACCCAGAATTTCGATAAATTGATAAACTTACCGCTCAGAGCCTAAGAAAAATATATTAAAAAAATAAGTGTGAACATGATTATAAGCAGTTGATAATCAAGCAGAGAACAAGAAGAGAGAGGTTTAGCTTGGATTTTACCTGCGATATTTGATTGAACTGAGGAAACAAAAAGGAGAACGAAGGCGATGACGAGCTTGTTAAGCGTAGAATACAGAGAAGGAGAGGTTGACTCGGGTCAGGCTCATCATTGCCGTACGTTTGTTTTTGAACGGCTAGNATTTGTGGAAAGGAGAAAACATCGGGTAGTTGCGTGTGCATGAGATGTTTTCTGTATAATTGTCTTGGTAGACTATTGACCCGGGAAGACGGCCCGCCAACCGGGTCGGAGTTTAAGATCCAAACCGTATGGACCCTCCCAGCCTTCCTCCGCGTGGATGGTTGGATTACATTCTCACTTCTCATATTTTTAGTTATAAATTAATACTTAATATAAAATTTTTTAAAATTTATAGAGTTAATATAGGGACAAATGTAATGTGATAATAAAAGCTTCATGTCATTTTAAATTAAAATGTATATTAAAAATTTTATGATTTCAACCAGATTTAGTCTATATCTCTATTTCTAGTAACCCAGAGTTGCCTAAAACAATGATTTTTTACACGGTTCATTAACATGAAACAAAGTTAATGAGTTTTGTTGGTCAAGTAGGCTAATATCTTCCCATGTGGCTGGGTGGCCAAGTTTCAATTGAAATTGGGCTTAATGCTCGACTAATCGGTGTGCTTACTTGTGCATAGTGAAGCCCCTCAAGCCTGAACACTACGTGTATGCTGTCAAGTTTTGCGAGTAAAAAAATAGCACTGTGACTAATAGCTTAAGCATTTGCTCAAGCAGTAAGCACTTTCTAATAGATTAGTATTAACCTTAATTAGTATTAACCTTAATGATATTCATATTGAAAATAATCATTTAATATAATTGTATTGTATTTCGGTTAAGGATTCGTGCCAACTTATTTTATGATAGGAATAATTAAAAATATATTATGTTTACTCATAACCTACAACTCACGTGAATTTTTAATAATACAAGCTTTTAGATCAAGTAGTTTTTTAATTTAGTTAGGTGGATAATTTCTTAATATGGTATATAATCAAAGTGACCAAGCAATCACATGTTTGACTTCCTTTCTGTCAAATGAACCAAAAAAAAAAAAAAAAGTTTGAAACACTGGTCAGAGCTATATGATACATGTAAATTCTGATTCACATGCAAGTACATAATTACAGAAAGGAAGATACAAGTAAATTTAATATTAAAGATTAAATATTAATGTTATTTTAATTTGATTATGTTTTTATTACTTGATAAAATCTATTAATAGAGATGTTAAGTCATTTGTTACAGTTTGACCTTCTTCGTTAGCAAAAGACATAAAAAGTTCTTAATATTGATGTCTTTAATGACTTTTAAACAATCACGAGGAAATTAATTTTTTTTTTTTTAAATTCGCTTTCTCCCAAAATCGAGGCAAAACAAGAAGATACAATTAAATTTAATCAATTTAAAAAAACATTACTTTTAGAGTTAAATTAAATTATAAAAAAGAGGGAAAAATCTCTTTTCTTTTCAAATTAATTGCATTCAAAAATTATTTTTGAAAGCATTCAACCAAACACGTTTTCATCGAATATTTTGCACTTATTTCAAAATAACAAAAAATTATATTTGAACTTTAAATCAGGTAGTCCTTGATTAATCAGATCAAATAACATTGAAATATCTTATATTTATAACAAATATAGATCGTGTAATATGTGTTGGAAATAATGTTTGAATTAGAAATATTTGTATTATATAAGTTTTAAAGACACAATGTTTGAATTGGAAAAGTATGTAATATTTTTATTTTACAAAGACACATAAAGAGTTGTAATTGTTTACCTAAGAGTTATATCTTTTTGTAAAATTATAATTATTTATATAATAATTATATCTTTTTATAAAGTTACATTGATTTACATAAGAGTTATATCTCTTTATAAAGACACCTCAAGAGGCATCTCATTTCTATAAATAGAGAAGAAATGTTTTAGGCTTTTTTAGTTGTTGTTATTGTTGTTATTCTTTCATTCTTCATTCAATATCTGAGAGAGTTATAATGAGTCAGATTGCTAGAAATCTGAATTGGTGATATAAAATTTCAGAAATAATAGTTGTATCCTAGGAACAGTCTCATGTAGATCTTTAATCACTAGAATGAGAGAAATATTATTTTAGGACATTGTATTTTCATATACGAGTTTTCATTCTTAAAAATTAGTAGTACATGTTTATTTTATTTATTCATATTTTTAGTTATATCACTTATTGTTGTATCCTAACATTAATTATTAGTAATTGATTTAGGCTCATAAACCAGATTTTATGATTTAGGTTTAATTTGTTGAACTGATACCATATTCTTGAAACTCGTTATTAAATTAGGTTGAGGGTAAAAAGATTGTGTTTTATAATATTATAAACCTATGGATCAGTTTTAATTTCCGTTATTGTACTGTTGTTGACCGAAGACTATAGTTGATTGATTTTTGGACTATAAAAGGGCCGTATTTGATAAGTTGATCTTGAGNAAGTTATATAGAAATAATATTAAACATAGATTATTTTGGTTCATTGAAAGGTTATTGCGTTTTGGCCTGAACTTGAATGGTGTGCTTTTATATGATGTTTTTCACGTGATGGCTATATATTTGCATATATTTCAATAATTTAGAGTAGCCACAGCATCTATATTATGGGAATATATGCTTATATGATAATTATGAATTAAAATGGCATTGGTTCTTTGATTGAACATGTTAATATAATATTTTACCCACGGGGAGTTTTATATTTCATGATTGTTAAGGATGATATATGAATTATTTTTATTTCTCTGTTAGCCTACAGNGTATTGAGATATAGTAATAATTCATTTTATCAAAAAATTTTAAAAGAACCATTATATGTAACATCTTTGCCCGCAAGGGGATTTTTTTATATGCGATTTGTTTTTAGATTAGTTTAAACTAGTAAACTAATTATTATTGTTTGATGAATTATGCTTCTTATTTTATTTAAATAGTAAGCATGTTTATGAATTCAATTGTAACTGATCAAATAGTTAGGTATGTGAATGATAATTTTCCTATGCTATCTGGTGATAACTACACCTTATGGAAGGAACAAGTTCTTCTACATTTGAGGTGTGTTGACCTTGACTATGCTATATGTAAGGATGAGCCACCTGTGCCGACTAATACTAGTAGTGAGGGACAAATTGCATTATATGAATGGTGGGAGTGTTCTAACCATTGAGTATGATATTTATCAAGTCTCACATTATGCCTGGTATTCGTGGCTCAATTCTTGAATGTAAGAATATTAAGGATTTAATAAATGCTATTGAGGCTCAACTTCTGACCTCTAACAAGGCATTAGGAGCCACCCTGATGGGCAGACTTATATCCTTGAGACTCACTGGCATTACGGGCATTTGTGAGCATATCATGCATATGAGAGACCTATTTGCAAAACCCAACTCCCTAAAGATGGAGATTAATGATGACTTCTAGGTGGATTACATTAATTCTCAATAGCCTCTCATCTCAGTTGTAACAACCCAGAAATTCGGAAACAGTGATTTAGGGATATAAGTGAAAGATTTCAAAGTTAGAAATCATAAAAGTACGTATTTTCGGTATATATGGGATGACACGGACATGATGACATCATGTATACGAGTATTCAGTGATATACAAGAGTTTTTGGGAATGTGGACTAAAAAAAATTTTACGTGGGTTCGTAGGTTTTTCATCTTTAGTACTCGATAGTGATATTTTTAGGGTCATGTCAATGGGAAATGGATAAGAAAGGGTCAGTGATAAGATGCCGAGACTTTGAGATTAGGATTCATGACTATTAAAGGTTTGAAAAATTACATAAACACTCCTGGAACCCAAAATTTATATAAACTGCATAAGAGGCTAGAACATTCAAAAAATTACATAAACACCCCTAATCGTAGGAAATCACTGTCTCTGGTGACCGTTCACATTCCCGAAAGGTTAGGCCCTGTCACCTGTGGCGATGGAAGCTCCCGACATTCTGAGTCTGGTGGTGGCCTCCCCTTCCCTGTCTGGTGTCGGAATTAGCCAACTTGACGTAGTGAACGTTTGCCTATGTTAATCGGTTATCTACCCTTTTCCAGGATGATAGCCTGCACCACCAGTCAATATTTCTTCCTTTTGGCCTGGGGATCCCGATGGTGGTCTTCGATCGATCAACCGAGGCCTGGATCACTGGCAATCGACCCAAAAAGTTTGGTAATGTCGACTTCCAATCTGCCCTTTCTGGCCGTCGACAGGCACTACCATTGGTCGAACAAACTCCCCTCATCGAGATGGTTCCGGTGGTGTCCTTTGATCATCGTTCTCGGTAGCCGATCGTGTTCTCTGATGATAAAACGTGAAAGACGACTGCCAAAAAAATTAGTCAGCCCCCTCAGCTTGGACACTTGGTAGTTTAACCCCCTTGTAACCCCCCTACTATTTTGAATCTTGACAATTTACCCCCTGTCATGTAATTTGACATCGAGACACATGGATTCTCGATACGGATGAAAAAAATAGAGAAAAGTAGGTCCAGGAGTAATGATTTGGATATCGAGATAGGGGTTTCTACAGTACATTTCTATTCTGTTTTGAATGTATGTGAATTTACATTATTGTGTGGCTTAGGGAATAGAAAGTGTATGATTGGCGAATAACACATTAGATGACTCAATAGATCGGAAGGTTACGGGTACGTGTACGACTTTACGAAAATACATGGTTGGTTGGGAAACCTAGTGGAACGTGTAAGATTGTGACGACGAAATGGACCCGATGTGGATTATGGGTTACGAGTACCATGTGGGGATGGTACGTGAGGATACGACTAGAGTACGGGTGTTACGCAAGAGACGACACGATATGGATTAGACGTTACACGAGCGACGCATGCGTAACCGTAAATTACGGAACGAGTGAGATACGGCGTATGGATATACGCATGTGATGAGATGGATAGGATACAGGTAATACATTGCCTGTGCGTTACTAGATAGTTGAGATACAGGAGTTGTCTGAGAACGTAACCGTGAGTAATGGGCGTACGGGACCTGGATTGTATATCAGTACGCAAGGGTAATACGATGGATGAGATACCGGTATGTATTAGTCCGATTGGGAGTAATGGATATGATAGATACGTGAGATATCTATATATTTACGTGCACCTATGGGTATGAATGGATGGTCGGTTTTCAAACGATACATGATTACGAGTATGTGATGGTGTGTACGATACACGAGTGAGATACGTGAGAGATTGAGTATACGGTACGTATACGATCGTGGTGTGACAATGGGAACAGAGATGCATGTGTGCAGTAATGGACGTGCATATGAGGTTTGACGTAAGTATGGACCACGTGAGTGGACCCGGATTGTCCTGTCTAAGTGTACGGGAATCCAAGGGGACTTGTGGTCGATATTAAATCGCCTGGCTAGGTGTGCAGTGATCTAATTGTGATATGGGTCGCCTAGCTTTGTGCATAGGGACCATCAGTCATGGGTCACCTAACCTTGTATATAGGAACTATCAGACATGGGTCGCCTAGCCTTGTGTGCAGGGACAGGTCAGTCGTGGATCGCCTTGCCCGATGCATAGGGATCTGTATTACACCAGATAGCCTTACTTGTACGCAAGTATTCGTGTGATATGAGGACTGACTAACTGACAGACGGTAATTTGTTGGTCCACGGATTGGCTAGTGGGTGAGCATAATGAGATACAGAGTGATTATGTGGAGTATCCGACGTGAGTACGGAACTCACGTGGAGTATCCGACGTGAGTGCGAAACTCTTGTGGATGTATCGCGCGTATGGCGACGATCACGATTGAGATCGGGGAATCTTATGATAGTGAAATTAGTGTATACGTGAGGTAGAGTATGAATTGATATATTGTGTGAGATTTGTGTGGTGCATGCATTGTGTTAAAATGTTATAGAATTGTATAGTGTTAGAAATTCCTACTGAGCTGTGTTTCTCATCCCTTTCTCCACAAGTACCCGATGATAGGAGTCTAGGGGAGGTGATCTGGAGCTCACATAGAGGATCTCGAACAGTCATGGGTACGTTTGGGTAGAGTGAGTCTGTTATATATTTATTTTATTGGAAAAATTTTGTAACCTATATTTTTCAGTATAAATGTTTTTTATTAAAACGTTTTATTTAATTTTATTTTATTTATTTACATAGTCACCCATGAGGTTTCTATATAGGAAATTCCAGGTCATGACATCAGTACACTCCCTTTAAGATCTCTTATAACACTCATATATATAAGTGGTCAGTTAATGAGCTTTTGACCATCTGTGTACAAGAGGAAGGAAGATTGTTGCAAGAGGAGAATGAGTCTATGAATTTGGCAACTGGACATAACAAACCTTCTCTTCTGGACATTTCAAGCCTTTTTCAAGTAAAAAGAAGAAGGGAAAGGGAAAGTTGTATACACCTGCCCATGTTATTAAGAAGTACAGTCTGAAGTGTTTCTTCTATAAAAAGAAGGAACACATGAAGAAGGGTTATGCAAAGAGGCAAGCTTGGCTTGAAAAGAAAGGTAATTTCTTATCTTTAGTTTGTTATGAATCTAATATGTGTTTCTCATAATGACTAATGGACTGATTTTGGTTCTACAATCCATATTTCAAATACCTTGCAAGGTTTTCTACACTAAAGGAAACCATTGGGAATTGAATGTAACATCTATTCTGGAAACCAGATGCCTTTACATGTTATGGTTGTTGAGACATGTAAACTTGTTGTACATACTGGACATATTTTAATTTTGGACCATACTTTTTATATTTCTAGTTTTTCTAGGAATTTAATTTCAATCTCTAAACTTGTACCTTGTGGATACTCATTTAACTTTTCTGGGAATTTTTTTAGTTCAATTAAGAATTCTATTATTGTTAGTTATCATACATTTTGTGATGGTCTATTTAAATTGAAATTGAGTGATGTTCCATTTAGTTTGACAGCTTCTTAAGAGTCTGCAGGTATTAAACGTTGCATTATGAATAATGACTCTTCACTCTTATGGCATAAGAGATTAGGATATATCTATATTGAAAGAGTTAAAAGATTAGTAAATTCAGGAATTCTAAAAAATCTTGGTTTTATTGATTTTAATACTTGTGTAAACTGCATTAAAGATAAACTAACTAACAAGTCAAAGAAAGATGCCAAAAGAGTACTAAAATATTAGAAATCATACATACTAATATATGTTGTCCTGAAATGACTTCTAGTGGTCAGAAATATTTCATTACTTTCATTCATCATAAGAACAAAGCATTAGAGGTCTTTAAAATATATAAAGCAGAAGTAGAGAAAGAATGTCGAAAACAAATCAAAATAGTTAGATTAGACCGAGATGGTGAATATTGTGGTAGGTATACAAGTACAGGACAAACGCTTGGTCCATTTGCAAAGCTTCTTCAAGAACAAGGTATTGTTGCTCAATTCATCTTGCTTGGCACATCATCACAGAATAGTGTAGCAGAAAGAAGATATAGGACATTATTGGATATGGTAAGGAGTATGTTAAGCAACTCCACATTACCTATCTCTTTGTGGCATGATGCTCTTAAAACAGTGGCGTATTTTGAACAGAATTCTAACCAAAGCAGTACCTAAAATGTCATTTGAATTATGAAAAGGTTGAAAACTGAATTTAAAACATTTACATATATATGGGGTTGTCCAGCTGAGCTAAGAGTTTATAATCCGCATGAAAGAAAATTGGATCCAAGAACAATAAGCACAATTTTCATTGGATATGTTGAGAAATCCAAAGGATACAGGTTTTATTGTCCAAACCATTCCAGTAGGATTGTTGAGTCAAGAAATACCAAATTTCTTGTGAATGACATGGTTAGTGTGAGTGATCAACTCAGAGACATAATTTCTAAAGATATTAATCGAAACAATGACATAATCTATGAAAGCAGTACTCCCTCATCAAGTAAGTTGTTGGTAGTTTATCCAACTAAGACAAATATAAAGGAACCAACCATTCTAGTTCCACATATTCCTGAAGTAACTTTAGAAGATCATAGTGAAAATCCTCTAAAAAAGGATCAACCAGTTGTACATCAATCTCAACCAGAGGTTGATGAGTCAACTATAAGGAGATCTACTAGAGTAAGAAAATTAGTAATTCCTACTAATTACCTAGTGCATTTACAAGAATCTGACTACGACATCACTATTGAAAATTATCCTAAGACATTTTCATAGGCTGTTGAGAGTGCTAAGTCTAATTGCAGTACAATGCTATGAAGGATGAAATGAATTCAATGGAACATAATCAGGTTTGGGATCTTGTTGAATTGCCTGTTGGAAAGAAACCAATGGGTTGTAAAAGGTTTTACAAAACCCAAAGAGATTCCAAAGGTAATTCATATGATAAGTACAAAATACTGTACTTTGCTATGTTATTTGCATTCAATAAAAATACTTCCACACAAATGTCTTTTAATACACATAGTATTCAAATTTTAAAAATAAATCGACAACTCTTTACATGTATATTATTAATTTTCATCTTATTTTAATGTCAATTAAACTCGAATAAATGGTTTTGCATTAAAATTGGAAAATTATGGATAAAAAATTGTTTCCTCTAATAAAGGAGATGAAAACATGCATAGTGTGAAGAGTATTTTATATGAATGCAAATAATTTGATGAACGATGAGATAGACTTCTGAAAATTTGGAAAGTATGATGGTTTAAATAAAATTAAAATTAAAATTAACATCTATAAAATTATAGAAGATGATATATACTATCTTTATATATAAAAAGATAATATAATTCTCGTATTTGAAAAAAAAAAAGGCAAATTAATATATAAGTTTTATGTATTGGAGAGAACAAATTAATTTGAATGCAGAAAATTTTAAAATAAAAAGTAATGACTATAATTTTGCTAGTAAAACAATAGAAATTAAATCGTATTTAAGAGACAATGGTGGAGAATAAAGAGTATGCTTCACTTATAAATACCTTACACAAAAATTTCTTTTATGACGTATGTGATGTTATTACAAGACTCTCATGTAATATATGGTCAATTTAGTGTGTAATATTTTGGGTAGGATACTATATAGTAATTGTTGTTGTCAAATTTTCAAATATGACCAATATATTTAATAAGATACCATATATAGGTTTATTCTCCACTCTAAATTTGCTTGAACGAACTCCATAATAATAATAATAAAAGAAAAATTAAAACATTCCACTCCGATTCCCTAAACCCAAAGTTCAATATGAAGAAATTTTCTTGCAATTTGGTTATCTGTTCATTGTTGATCTTTGCAATTGGTTTGTTTTTTGTTCTTAATTTCTTGTTTCCCACTTTTCAATCTTTTAGAGACGCTTTATATCCGTACAATACATTATGAAATGGATATAAAGAAATCGATTGTAGATTCATTTGGCTGGAAAAACTGTTATCAGAGTTAAAGAAAACGATTTTCCTTTTTAATCTTAGAATAGATTTTTAGAATTGTACCTAAAAGCTGTTTTTGAAAGTATTTGAAACAAATATATGTTTATATCCCTTGCATTTTAAAACAAATTTAAATTCCAAATTAATAGACTCTAATATTTGCTTTTAAAAAATCCACATCTGAAATTACGTGCATAAAGAATATTTAGAAGAAAAAGAAATTGTTGAACTTAGTTCGATGAATGTAACATTAGATACAAAAAGAGTTTATCGAATTTCATACTAAAATTCATGATTCAAATTATCTTGCATAATGGATTTTAGTAATTTAAAAAATCTCTAAAAGATTGAAAAGAGAGAAACAAGAAATTAAGAACAAAAAATAAACCAATTGCAAAGATCAGCAATGAACAGATAAACCAAATTGTGAGAATTCTTCATATTGAACTTTGGGTCAGTGAATCGGTGTGGAATGTTTGATTTTTTTCTTTTTTATTATTATTATGGAGTTCCTTTAAGCAAATTTATAGGGGAGAATAAGCCTATATATGGTACCTTATTAAATATATTGGTCATATTTGAAAATTTNGACAACACCAATTACTATATAATATCCTTCCCAAAATATAACACACTAAATTTACCATATATGATATGATAGTCTTGTAATAACATCACATAAGTCATAAAAGGAATTTTTGTAGAAGGAATTTATAAGTGAAGCATACTCTTTATTCTTCACCGTTGTCTCTTAAACATGGTTTAATTTCTATTGTTTTGCTAGCAAAATTATAGTCGTTACTTTTTTTATTTATTTTATGCATTCAAATTAATTTGTTCTCTCCAATACCTAAAACTTACATATTAATTCGCTGTTTTTTTTCTTCAAATAGATGAATTATTTTATTTTCTTATATATAAAGATAGTATATATCTTCTTTCCATAATTATATAGATGTTAATTTTAATTTCAATTTTATTTAACCATCATATTTTTCAAACTTTTAGAAGTCTATCTCATCGTTCATCAAAGTATTTGTCTTCATAGAAAATACTCTTCACACTATTCATGTTTTCATCTCCCTTATTAAGGGAAACAAATGTTTATCCATAATTTCCTAATTTTAATGCAAAACCATGTATTCGAGTTTAACTGACATTAAAATAAGATGAAAATTAACAATATACATGTAAAAAGTTGTCGATTTATTTTTAAAATTTGAATACCGTGTGTATTAAAAGATGTTTGTGTGGAAGTATTTTCATCGAATACAAATAACGTGGCAAAATACAGCATTTTGTACTTACCATATGAATATTGAGAGTCTTCAATGATTAAAAAATTGGTGAATTTAGGATTGAGTAATTATCATTGACCACCCCTACCTTTTTCTCTTTTTTCAGTCATATGGGACGTTTGTCATTTTTCTCTTCTCTC
>JANLJB010002386.1:26088-55625 GCA_026212285.1 Bursera cuneata | reverse complement strand
CTCCAATTAAAAATTCTGTTAGTTAACATCTATTAACCTCTATATTTCAATAAATTTATTATTTTACCCTTACTAACATGTATAAAAAAATGATTTAATTTTTAAAAGACAATATTAAATTAAATGATCAAATTACTTTAACACATATTAAAATTATTTTTTTATGAACAATATTTACACATATTGGTATTTATTTCAGGGGTAATTTGATCATTTAACTTAATATTGTTTTTAAAAAATTACTAATTTTTTATGTGTTAGTATGAATAAAATGATAAATTTATTGAAATATGAAGGTTAATAGATGTTAACTAACATAATTTTTAACTGGAGGACTTGAGAAGAGATTTTTTCAAAACTTAAGGATGAGARAATAAAAAAATGACAAACGTCCCATATGAGTGAAAATATGAGAAAAARTATGGGTGGTCAATAATAATTACTCATTGATTTATTTATCTTGTTATTTATTTAATATTATATCAATTTAGAATATAAATTTTATATTCATAATATTAATCTATTAACAGTCAAGAATGAACCCCGAGAACAAGTCTATTTTAAATACAATTAAATATACATCATAGTCTAATATGGTGTGATTCACACCGGGAGTACTGCAGGGGAGTCCGGTGGAAACTCCACACTCAAAGACAACTAACCTTTTAAATAAATGGTTTCCACATTTTGCGAGTCTTTCGAGTACCCCGTAAGATTGGTTGCCACATTTTTCCAGTCTTTCAAGTACCTTGCAGGATTGGTTCCATTAAACATCCTGGAAATTGTCAAGAAAATGACCTGAAGTTCCCTATCCAACAGACAAAAGCAAAAGCATGTAGTCACGATTTAATTAGTCTCAATTTAAACAATTTCAGAAAGGACTACGGGGAGCTAGTAACTTGAAGCTGACTACCTCAGTGAAAACGCTCTTGGTGACTTTTGATTGCGCGGAATGTTTTTAGACTTTTCCGGATAGACTTAGAAGACTTCGTACGGCACTCAAACTCTCTATAAATAAGACAACCAGAATGCAAATACTCCGTCCTCAATTCTAACTCTAAAACATTAATTTCTAGCTTTGCCAACCCTCTTAACTCTAACGTCTTTCACTCTTTATTTTAACTCAACTTGTTAAAATGGGGATGATAACGAACGACATCGATTTGTCGTCAATTTCCTTGTTTATCTTAGGTTTACTACTTGATTTTTCATTATATCGATTTGTTGTCAAATTTTTCAATATTAAATTGCCGAACTTCTACTTGATTTTTCATTATATGTTTCTAATCTTCCTGCACAGAGTTTCCCATGTCATGAAGGTTACTGTTATTGCTTCACTTCCAATGATAATCATCTGGGAACTTTTCTTTGATAGAAATAATGAAGATAAGAAGTCACCCGCAGGACAAGTTGATTTGGTGAGTAAGAAACTAGCAGCTAGTGCTGAAGATTTGGCTCTCAAGCCTTCCTTGTCAGGTAAAAATTTAGAGTATGAGAAACTATCTATAGAAGAAGTGAACATGACGCTAGAGAAGCTGACAGATTCAAGCGAGATAGCTGCTCTGTTTGAGGAGGAGGTGAGCCTGGAGGAAGTGAATGAAGCCTTTGGCCTGTTCGACAAGAACAAAGATGGGTTCATTGATGCCAAGGAGCTGAGGATTGTCCTTTGTTCACTTGGTTACACCGAAGCTTCAGAAGCAGATTGCAAAAGGATGATTAGTGCCTTCGATGTTGACGGAGATGGACAGATAGACATGAAAGAGTTTGTAAAACTTCTCGAGTATAGTTTCTCCTAAATAATCCTGAGATTTTCTCCAATGTGGATGTTTAACATCCGTAACAGGGGCAATTTTGTAGATTACCTTCAAAGTTTTATGGTATTTTATGCTCTCTTCATATGTGCTTATGGTTTTACATTTTATTATCCACCTTGTAAAACTTGAGAATATCGTAATATATGGAGTCAAGCTCCCTTTAATGATTTTGCCAGAGCATCCTTGCTCAAATTTGACACTTCAAATGAAGCTAAAAATTCCAACGACTTGTGTCGACTCATAACTCATTTTCCGCCTGTTATACCTAGTGGAGAAGACTTTCCAAGTAGAAATTTATGAAAGCAGTTGAACTTTCATTCAGCATTGAATTGCGTAAAAGAATTGGATTCCACTCGTTTATATTTTCGGTATTTTTCATTTGCTTTCAAACCTCTATAAATTACTCAACTAAATGACGTACTTGGCGAGGACAATAATTCAAGATCCAGCACCTCAGTTTCAAAGGTTTCATCAGTGTATAAATTAATCTGGGATTTTGAAACTTTTGAGAGGAGTTGATACTTTCCACAAACATCCGGGAGGTCACTGCATTTAACTCTTAAAACAAAAACTAACCTTGCTTGTAACTAAACTTAATAGTAAATTTTTTCTATGTTTCATTTCCTTTTCAAAGGTTGCTGATACTCACCTTATGGAATTTTTTTTTTTTTTTTTTTAAACGTGGGTGTCTAGATCAACTTACGCATATCTCAACTAATCCCACGAGATATGTGTCCCATGACTTTAGAAGTTTTCCATTATAAACTATTAATCGCTGGAAAAAGAAAATTTTCTTCTTGTAGCTAACTACTAAGGGTCCATTTGGTTTGAGCTCTAAAATCAGAATTAGAGTCGGAATCGATATTCATTTCTCTTATTTGGTTCAGTATGGAATCGGAATCTGATTAGTGTGAAAATTGTTTGGATTATAAAAGTCCAGAATCAAAAGTAATATCAAATTTTTAAATTACTCTCCTATAAAAATATATAAAATAAATAATAATAATAAATATATATATATCATTATTATTATAAAATATGAATTTAAATATTTTTTGCTCTTTATTTATTTTTTTATCTTTTATAAAAAATATTATAACCTTTTTTAAATTTATTAACTTTTTTTAAATAGTATAACCTTTTATTAACCTTTTTAAATATTATAACTTTTTTTACATATATAATTTTTAAATTTATTAACCTTTTCTTAAAATATTATAATTTTTTAATTTATTAACCTTTTTTAAAGTATCATAATTTTTTAATTTATGTATATTTTTTGAAATATTATAAAATTAACTTACCTTTTAAAAAAATATAACTTTTTTAAATTATAAAGTAGAAAAAAATAACTTTTATTTTAATTTCAAATTTCAATCAGGAATCAAAATTGATTAATGGAGGGTGGAAGAAAATGACTGATTCTCTTTCCTCGGATAATGAGATTTTTATTTTCTATTTTATTTTTTCTAACTAAACAGTAGATATGAGAATATCCTATTTTTATTCCTATTTCTGAGTATATTTTTATCAAACTAAACAGCACTCAGGTATGTTTCTGCATGTTTGATGTGATTATGTTGTTCTGTTGGGCTTTTTCTGGGCCATTTATATGGACTTCCTACCCAACTACAGCTATACATGTTTTTTGTGCTTTGTGGACCCAAATCCAGCTTCAATCTCTAATTGTAACAAAAGTTGGAAGATGTTTTCTTATGACACTCTCAACCTCGTCTTTTTAATTGATTATTAGCTTTACTATTTTCTTGGATGCCTTTGCGGTAAGATGTAATGAAAGAAGCAACTTGTCATCCAGTGATTGGACATGGCATTCCAAGTGGCAAGATCTTGCAATCCATCCATTCATATCAATTTTATAAAGATCTTCCTACGTGGCTAAAACCCGGCCCACATTATCTTTCATAACCAACAAAAACAAAGAAATAGATTTAAGGATATAGCATCAAGATAAAGAGATAAGGCCTCATACTTCTCATTGGCTATTCCAAAACCCACAAACGCATCTCAACCGTTGGATCAACAAAATCAACCGAGCCAACCCACGTTTCACTACAACCACAAGTGATCGCTACAAAGCCATGCGTATTACGTTTCATTTTTATTTGCTCTACTAAGTGGTACTCCTAGCTTGCTATCACTACCACCACTCCTCTTTTTTAACCGGAATTTTTCGTTGGAAACGATGGCAACCGTCACAACACAAGCCTCGGCTGCCGTGTTCCGGCCATGTGCATCCAAATCCAGGTTCCTTACTGGATCTTCTGGTAAATTAAATAGGGAGGTGTCATTTAAACCAGTGACATCTACCCGTTCTTTCAAAGTTGAAGCCAAGAAAGGGGAGTGGTTACCTGGTTTGACTTCACCAGCTTACCTCAATGGCAGGTACGAAACTTGAAGAGAATTTGCTCATTCTTTACCTGATTTTCGTATTGCATTGTATCGATTTGTGTTGTGTCGTGTCGCATGCATTATTAACTAGTCTATAAATCACATGAGTTGGTACCTAATAGAGTCTATATATAATCATATCTATAGCTGTTTAACAATTTAATTCTCTTGATTAAAGGGAAAGAATGGTTTAGTAACCAATTAATACTTATGTTTATGGAGTTATTTGGGTTATCTAGCTGCTAACATTTTGAGAAAGCCATTAACTAAGAATGTACTTGTGAATCCAGCCTTCCTGGTGACAATGGATTTGACCCCCTTGGGCTGGCTGAGGACCCAGAAAACTTGAAATGGTTTGTTCAGGCTGAGCTTGTCAACGGACGCTGGGCCATGTTGGGTGTTGCAGGAATGCTGTTGCCCGAAGTTTTCACAAATATAGGAATTATTAACGTTCCCAAGTGGTATGACGCTGGGAAAGCTGAATACTTTGCTTCATCATCGACCCTTTTCGTGATCGAATTCATCTTGTTCCACTATGTGGAGATCAGAAGATGGCAAGACATAAAGAACCCTGGCAGTGTCAACCAAGATCCCATCTTCAAGCAATACAGCTTGCCCCCCAATGAAGTCGGCTACCCTGGTGGCATTTTCAACCCCTTGAATTTTGCACCCACGCTTGAGGCCAAGGAGAAGGAACTTGCCAATGGTAAATACTCCAGAATCGGCTAATTTTGTTGAATATATCTCTAAACACTTGGCTAACAATATGATGTCTGAATATGCAGGGAGATTGGCTATGTTGGCATTCTTGGGATTTATCGTTCAACACAATGTGACAGGCAAGGGACCATTTGACAACCTCTTGCAGCACCTCTCAGACCCATGGCACAACACCATTGTCCAAACATTAAGGGGTTACTAAGTCAATTGAAGGCGATATTGGATCACATTTCTTTTTGTAACCATTTTGAGTGAGGTTTGAGCATCAATGTAAACATGGAACCTTCAATGTACAGGGGAACTAAGATGGCATTTGTATTATCGTTTACATTACTTGCGCACTTACAAGATGATTACTTTCTGAAGCATGAATGAGTTCATACAAACATCAGAACTGCTTGAAAAACAAAAATCTATTAGAAAACTTCATTTCAACTATAACTACGATGTTATTTTCATTTTCTACAAAAGTATAATGTACAGCTTGGGTGACTGATATATATTATGAGAAACCCATCCCTGTTACAGGTAACTATGTTGCAAAACAAAGAGATGATATATACAGATTATCCGGTATACCTGTATGTTCTATATTCTACTAAAAGCTAGTATAATACACAAAACAAACAGAACATTGACTCCTCTTAGATTGCTCTTATTTTCATCCACCTTCGGGACAAAGTCCAACCTACCAAAATGGTTGGCTCAAGAAATATTTGCAAAATGCGCATTGACTTTTCAGCAATCAGCTCTCTCATCAGACTAAAACCATGTTAATTCATGAAAGTCGATTTTGTTGCTGCAAGAACAGTGAAACCAATAAAAAATCTTTACAGCGGACAGCTTTCAGGAGTCTAGAGACCAAAAACTAGGCAAGAAAATATAAAAACATGAACATGAAGAATAAGAAAGGCACATTTCCCTAAAGCTGACTAGAAAAGTTACGCTGTATCTTAATCAGAAAAATTATTATTTATCTGGATTTAGAGTAGAAACCTACTACAAATAAAAGAGAGAGAACTCAAGTCTTGAGAAATTGCTATAATCAAATGGATCATACATCACATCCCACTATGTACTACTTTATCAATAGACTTTTCATGGCAATAGAAAAAAGACTCAACCTCACATCACAATTCAATCAGCTATTTAAGTAAGAGCTGAACCAAAACAGAAGCTGAACTGAATCCAGTTGATGAGTTAAGATTTTAATTCTTTTCTTCTGGAAGAGAAAAAAAAAAAAGGAATAATTCCACTACATTAAGAATTGCAACTGCAGTCAGAAATGACAATTGGCATTATATTTTCTTAATTTAAATTCAAGTATATGATAACACTAGATTACAACTTTTAGAAGGATTTATCTCATTAATTATCTAGCACATCCTAACTCGAGCATTTTCTGATTTAAACACCCCACTTATAACAAAAGGAATTCCTTTGTAGTGATTCAAAAGCAAGCAACCATACAGAAGCCATCAGTGTCAGTGCAGACTCTTTAATTTGAAAGCACCTAACAATTAGAATTTTATTTTAATTGGCTAAGTCACCAAGAATAGGAATGCCAAGAAGTGCAGAAGGTATATAAGCTTAAGTCAAAGTGTTTTATATTAGAAGCAAATAACATATGTTCTTTACACTTAAGGGTGGGTACTTCTCATTCAAAAGTGACACAAGATTAACAAGTTTGAACCGACCGAATGAAATGCAAAGAAAACTTAGTCAGTCCAATTATATGGATGTGAATCCTTTTATATAATTAAGAAAAACAGAAAGTGCAACAGATACTTACCTGGTGGTAGGAGTTCTCATCAAACAAGGCAATTCCACAAGGTCCAGATGGAGAAATCCAATCATGATGCCCATTGCCATACATAGGTCTATGAAGTTCAAAGTTGCTATTGACTTGATAAACAGCAGGATTTTCTTGCAAGTTCATCTCCATCTCAGGCTTCAACTTATTATCATCTGGCAAATTCAAGCTACCATATGGGGGGTATGAATATTGCTCCCCAAGTTGTAGACTTAGGCATGCACTGGTACTCAACTCGTTCAAGGCACCACCTCGGTGTCCTATATTATCAGCTTGCCCAGAATTGCTAACCACCATTTCTTCACCAGTACCCAAGAAACCAGAATAGCCCGGGATGGGAGTGTCTTCCGAGCACCCAATATCACTGCATAGATAGAAACAACAAAAGCAAACAGCAATATATGCTAGTTCAGCCATAAAAGATAGACAAAAGAAATTTACAAAACAATTCAACATGAGCTACACTTAAAAGTACGAAGATTCAGATTACTAGTTAAGGAAATAGTTTCTGAAAGACAATATCCAATTGTAAATTGAAGATTCTGGTATTGAATTTTAAATTACATATATCAATGGTGTAGATACCTTTGAGGAAGGAAGTTTGGTTCATTGGTTACCAATATATGTGTATTGTCATTATTTGGAAGCCATGATAAAGATTGGTTTTCTTGCACACCACTCATCATCAAAGGTAAATGCATTCCATTCTGAAACCAAGTCAAGATAAGTCCAAAAGATTTCCAACCATCTGGTGTGTGTAAAAGGAGAGAGGGGGAGAGGCTAATGCATGAGATAAAAAATTTATTACCTGGGTAGTAAAATCCAGTAGCATAAGCTGGTGCTTTCCAAAATTTTCCTGCCAAGGGAGTAAGATATGTAACTAACTTATATTAATTTAACAAGCTTAATATTTAGGAATAGGACCTATAGGCAGGCAAATAATTTACAACATTGTTCAAAATCTCTTAAAGAGAATTTTTGATATAAATTCTGCCATCTTCATTCATTAAAAAATATTTAAGATCTCAAAAAGCCAGTTTTAAATTGTTAAGTTACAAGCTCATAGTTACCAAGATCTGATTATGAGTTACTGAATGGTAGGATAGATAACTATCACAATTAGAAGAGCAACATCCCACATTCCAAGCACAACAAATCCTCAGTAGGAATTAAAGGTCAAATTTTGTTAAAACTGATTATTTTTCCACAAAGTGATTAGTTCACAGTTCCCATCATTGGCTTTTACAAATGTATAAAGGTAACTTATAAACCTATTACTACAGCAGAGATATTAAACTAGCTAAACTTCCATAAATATATCAATGATGTTTTTCTCGATCTACAGCAATATGTACATAAATATAAGGTCAGCCTAGGGAAATAATATCTATACTCAAAATGGTAAGGTAAATACAATTAATGAGCAACTATCATACCTTATGGCGATGAACTCGATTAATTGATTCTCTAAGTGAGTTCTCCATCTCCCTAAGGTGTTCTATGTTGTTAATGTTACCAGGATTACTCCAATAGCTGAAAGAATGACAGAAATAAGAATAGCATACGCATAATTCTTGCTAACGGTCATAGATATTCATTTGTAACTGCTTGTCCATGATATAGGATGCGTATGAAAATATATGAACATATACTGGACAGTTATACTTAAAAAAATAATTTAAACTTTGTAGACAATATATCATACTTTATTTGCTAAGGTGTTGTAAAGGAAAACAGGAAATAAAAATGTCAGAGAAGAATAAGCAGACTATTTCACTATAGATTGATAACTTCACAACAGCTCAGCTTGGGCAGAATCTAAAAACTTTAGTATGTTTGCTAATAACAAATGTTTTGCTGAATATAACAAGAGGTCCATCAAAAGCTTGATCCCTGTTCAAAAACCCTAAACAGCCCCTAGATGGTCATCTCTTCTGGATGGTGTGTGTTTCTGTTTGTATCCAAGTATATTTTGCTAATATCCGTCAAATAATATGATAAAGTGATAATTATGTCTCCCGTTTTGATCCAGTGGAAGTTAATAAGCGTATTTATTCCAGATGATTGACAACAAAACCGGACAATTAACTGTGAAAGCAATATCTTAGGTTAAATATTTAGCAACAAGTCCCCAATTTTGCACCTTGTGTTCTCAGAACAACGGCCTTCGATGGTGAGAACAAAACATTCTAAAAACAATAAAGCCTTTCACACAACAAACAAGTCCACAGTAATGCAAACAATTAAATATATACAAAAGTTTGAAAAAGGATGCAGCAATCGATAACATCAAATGGAAGCAAGGGGAGAAGGTCAGACATAGAACATTTCATTGGAGCTATATTGTGAAAAAAAAAAAAAAAGAGATAAGATAAATGTAAAATTTTTGGAGCCTCAACAGCTTTTAGCACCAACCTCTGAAGGACCAAAATCCAAAATAAATAAATATAAACTAATTCACAACAGCAAATACTTAATCACACAATGTACACATGGTGACCTCTTATTGCATATCCATCTCATGGTAAAATTAGATTTCCAAGAGCAAAAAGAAAAAAAGAAACTCTTTAATAACCAAAACTCCAAAGGTTCACCTCAGTCTCTTGTGTACTTCTGTAAGTTGAGCTTGTAAGATTCTTACTTGATCAGTCAACTCCTACCCATTAAAACAAAAACATTTTTATTGACCAAAAAAAAAAAAAAGGAAGTTCAGAATCTCAAAATCATTGCAAATAATGGTGATGGTGGCAGAAATTTGTACCTCAACTGTTTGTGTGCTGCAAGGACAAAAAAAGGGTTGTTCAGATCATTCCACAGATTTACTCAAAACAACATCAACAACTTGACAAAACAATTAAATACCTTGCACCTAAGAACTCCTGTATGTTTACATCATGGTCCAACTTCTTAAATGTTTTCTTCAGTGCCTATTCTCAAGAAGAACACCATAAATGTTTCCATGAAATAAGGAAAGAAAATTGATATTCAATCTATACTTAATACAAGAAAAGAAACTGAAAAAAGATTCATATCGTAATGGATGCGATCGATCTTACTTCAAGGCTCTCCAATTTCCTGTTGCAGTTGATTGAGAAAACAGTTAGCTCTATTACCTAGCAAATTTAACTCAACTAGTAAAGGATAAGAGACATAACTTCGGTACGACTGTTCCATACCTTTTTGCCCTTTCCTGAGGAGTCAATTGAGAAAATCTGGCAACAACTTCTTCAATGTTGCTGAAAAAGTAAGAGATACATCAAATTAGTATATGACACAAAAATATTTAATCAAAGCAGTCATATCTATTTTTGTTTTCAAAAAACGTTTTTTTTAAAACCCTACATATATATATATTGTATCTTTGTCAACCAAAAAAGAAAAAAAACTAGAGACATAAATTCTTAACAATCCAAGACACTGCAAGAACTTGACACCAATATTGAAATTTTAAAAACATGGATATAGATAGTTAAAAATAGCTGCTTGAGTTTGACTATTATATGCATAAAATGTCATAGTTATACAGTATAAGAGTGAGGTTGTACTTTTTACATGAATGTTCCTTTGTCTTATGGTATTTAATGGCTTTGCTCATCAGATCTTTCAAATATGGTCATTTACATTACATAAAGAATAGAAATACAATGAAAATGTCTCTAAATCAAGTTTAACCAGAACAATAGTAAGAGATATTCTTTCAATCTGTGAGTTAGAAGAATAAATGGTGCTTTACAACATAAAATCAGATGTTCTTACAAGGCTTTTCTACAACAAAGAATGGCTAAAAGAATCACATATGTTTTAAGGAGTCCAGAGTAAGAAACCTTTGTTTCCTTAAAAGATATTGGTAACTTCTTCCTATTCGATATGGTTTCTCCATGCAAAGCACCCCCTCGACGTGAACCGGGTAAACTTCGGGTTGAAGCCCGGGGACATGGCCCCAAAGATTTGGTGCCAATGGGAGTGGAACCTACATAAACAGGGTAAACTTCGGGCCAAAGCCCGGGGGCATGGCCCCAGAAGTTGGTGCCAATAGGAGTCGAACCAAGGACCTAATGCTTCTCAAACACTAGGATCAAGTGATTTACCACTAGGCCAACCCCTCAAGGTTATAGTTTATGGGTGCAAACAACAGCGACATCTTCAGACAGAGATAGCATTCCCCAAACCTTAGAACAAACACTCAAATTCTTATGTGTATGTATAAGAATTTCCTTATTTATTGTCATTTGCATGCAGCATGTGCATACCAATGAGCCACTATATACACATCTAATAAAGATGCAAGGTACAGTTGAAAAATGCATACCGCAGTAGTTATTAGCAAGTTTTGCAATTATGAAGGAAGAACTTGTAAAATTATGCAACATGCCGAGAAGCACAAAAGGCAAACGTTTCGTATCAAGAACACACAGTTTCAAGATTTAAGCATGCTCGTTTTACACAACCATACCACTAAAATCACTAGTAAGTAATAATTTTGAATCCAACAATTATACATAATATCTGCTGTTCAAAGTACCTGCGCTGTCCATGGAATAATGTAGGCCGTCCAGTAGGAGAAAACATGAGAAGGATTATATCTATGTCACACAATATCGATAACTCCCGAGCTTTCTTCAAGATCCCATTTCTTCGTTTTGAATAAGTCACTTGCCGGTTGCTAGTGCTCTCTAACCTCTTTATCTTTAACTTAACCCTTCCCATCCTGCAAATGGAATAAACATACCTCTTAAACTCCTATCAACCAAAAATTTTCTCCATATTTCCAAAGTCAAAAAGCAATTTTTATTAGCCAAAAGTGATTCCTTATTCCAATGAATACAAATTTACTCACTTTAGTTGTGCAAATATTAACTTCTCCAACTGAAGCTCTCATCCCAGGACTACCACTACATAACCATTTACTTTTCACCAAAACTTCATACCCAAAATTTGCATAAATGAAGGAAAAATTGGAACTGCTAATATATATAGCATCGGATATCGAAAGCAATAAAATTTAATTGACACCCTTCAATGACATGCTTGTGCTTTTACAGAAAAACACACACAAAGAGAGGGGAAAAAGAAAAAAAAAAAAGAACCGTTCATTACGAATATGACTTTAACCTTATAAAAACCCAGAAAAATATATCAAAAAGGAAAAACTAAACCTTTTTGTAAATCCACTTGAAAAAAAAAAAAAAAAAAAAAAAAAAAAAAAAAAANCCAATTTAAAAAAAAAAAAAAAAAAAAAAGAAAAGAACAACCTTTTTACTTTTAAAGAGGAACTCTCTTATCCATCTAATGAAACAAAGTAGAACTTAGCAAAGCTAAGTCTACAAACAGAAGAAATAAAACAAACCCATAAGAGAGATCACGAAAGTAGGAGAAAAACACAAGAAATAAAGAAAAAAAAAAGAGGCACAACACTAATAAAAATAATCGAGAAAAACAAATAATGGCAGGGAAGCAGCAAAAAAGGAAGAAATGAAAAGAATGTTAAAAGCTAAGGGAGATGGAGGTAGGAGGAGAAACGCGGTAATATCTTACAGAAATGCCACGAGGCACGAGGGGCTACGCTGAGATTTCGGTCTTTAAATTGAGCGGGACCAACCAACAGCAAATTGTGTGTGCAGAGAGAGACTCCTCTGTGTTTCTGCTTAACTATGTGCAATGGGCGGTTAGATTTTCAGGCATTTGTTTTTATTATTGTTATTATTTTTGTTTCTCATGAGGATCCTCCTTCAATAATATAATTATTTTTTAATAATTATTAAAATAGTAATATTAAGGATATAATTTTTTATTTCTATAATAATAAATAATTTTTATTTTTTACTTTGAAGAATATTGTTGTCACTGATTTTTAGCTGTTTAAAGAATTACAAATTTATATTAAAATATTCTGAATTTATATATACTATACCAATGTCCCCAAAATTCTTTATAAATTTAATTTATCACCTAAGTAATGAAGTGGGCACTTAGCTTGAATTATTGCTAGCAATTCTTGGTGAATATATCATTGTATGAGAAGAATTTTAATAAATTGGAATTAATTTAAATTTTTCTGAGATAATTGTATTTTCCATTATTATTTTGTGATAATTCATAGGAATTTACATGTTTTGTAATATTCAAAAGCTTTTAGAAGTCCAAGGACATCTACATGAAAATTGTAGATAATATTGAAATTATATGCATAATATAAGAGTAAATATATGAAACAATTCGTTGCATTTTATTCGATCTTTTTTTTTAATTTCTCTATCTGTTGAATTCATTATTTATATTTCTCTAATTATTTCCAGCCAAATGAGTGAAATTAGATAAATTTGAAAAATTTTCTTCTCCCTTCCTGCCTCTAGATCTGAAATGCATGCCTGCAATAAGAATAAGGTCAAGAAAGAATCATGGAGCATATCTGCCATTTCCAAATGGAGCTTGGCATTATTCTCATCAAAAAGACCAAAAGTTTGTTCCACAACAAACTTCCTTCTCTCTCAAGTGCATGAGCAGGGCAGTCTGATGGCAGTCACAAAATTACAAATTTCTCTTGAAAGACAGCATCATTGGGGACAGCCAAAGTAACAGCTTCTCACTTATATCTAATTGCAATCAATTATGATCAATAATTAGCATCAAACATTTAAATAAAAAATTTAAACCCCTTTATCCTGAGCCTACTTTGTATATATACATTTTCAGGAAAGCATGGCTTCCAGGCCAAAGCTAGCTATCTCTGGTGCACACTCTTGCCTCCGCCTCTAGCTCCCCGAAGCTCAATTTCTTTTCTTAACTAAATATTTGTTGACTCAGTGAGTACAGAAGGCATGCCATTTTCAAACAAATAATAATAATAGTAACTTAGCGAGAGAGGAACAAGCACTTAATCCAAGAAACCTAGTGCAGAGATAAAGCTCCAGTTGAGAGAAACCAGTATCGAGTTTATTCACCAAGTCTCAACATCGATTCACATCATTGAACCAAAATTAAAGTCGCACTGAGCAAAAGGCTGATTACAGTTGCTAATAAAAGCAGAATCGCTCTTCAACAACAAATGAGACACTACAAAAAAACTAAGGGACCGACCATAAAAGTAAAAATAACCAAATAGTGACGGGTGGTCAATGCCTACCAGCGCCAATTTCCGTCTGCCTTTGCAAAAGATGACAGATAGAAAACCCCCTTATCAGATATAGACGACAAAGAGCCATTTCTTTAATGAACCCCTTATCGTTTTGACGCCGAAAAGAAACACTACAGACCCCTATCTATGCATCACTTTCCATCTTTTTCATCTACAGCAACACAAAGTAACTAATAATTAACTGTTGTAATTTGTACTTGGTAACTTCAGGTGAACTGTAGGCCGCTGAAGGTCTGGCCAAATGACCAGCCAGCCGGGGCAACATTGTTACAGACAACAGTGCGGCCATCACTTGTTATAACCTTGAAGGACAGGCTTTGTCCATTAAGGTAAGTGTTGCTTTGCCAGTTCTGACCCCAATTCCTTGACATGGATTGCCAGCCGGTTTTTGACCCTTTGACGGCAACAGCATGCACATCGCCAGCGCCTCCAACATTCGTGATTAGGACTAAGTTGAAGTAAGAATGGCCGTTGATTGTGAATCTGATGCCTCCCCTCTTCCTGCACGGTACCCTGCATTACCGATGAATGCCAGAAAACCAAAACCTTAGCAACAAACTAAGTTAATTCAGAAAAGAAAAGGTAATTAGGGAGGCCTACAACTACAAGAGGTAATTAATTATAATTAAAAATAAAATATGTCACCTTCTATAAGCTACAGGTACTATTCCAGCTCTGTATTTAGCAATTCTCTGAAAGACAGGCTGGGCGAGGTCAAAGTGTTGCAAAGGAGGATTGCACCAGCCCCCAGCATTGTTTGGAAGGGCAAAGTTTGGTGGACAGAAGTTTGTGGCTGTCACCACAATAGAGCCAGGGAGACACCACTTGGGGTCACCGGTACACCTAATCTCGAAACAAGCCCCACAGCTGAAGCCATTGTTGAAAAGCGCAGTGCTCAGAGCCGCTGTGTTGGTCCCGTAACCTTGGCTATATAGGTTCCCATACCCACAAGCTCCACCTGTAAAACAGTAAAAATTTTGGTCACAACATGCCTCCTTCATTAAAACATCCATGCATGTATGCGCATTATAAAAAAAAATTAACTTACCCATTGTGCCGGAAGCATCGCCGCCCCCATAAAACGTGGCATGAGCATCAATCCATCCCTCACCATTCGCATAAACGGATGATAGTAATAAAGCAAGAATTCCAACAAAGCCTAGCCCAAGAAGTGCCATGATCCTGCACCAGGTAGTAAGATACCAGCACAGTTATGAGTTGGATCCTCTAAAGTTACAAACAACTATACAATAATTAAAAAGAAAGAAAACATTACGTAGCACGATTTACAAAGAAACAAACCTTTCTCGTGCGTTTGTTTGTGAGAGAGGTGTTGAGTGAACAAATATAGCTGGTACGGTTGGGGATATATAGATGCTTGAAGCAAGTGTACTCTCTTAGGTAACGTCACAGCCAGCTGACACTAATGAGCTGTGGGGACCTTAAACCGCCAAGTGCAAGCGGTTTTTGGTCCGTGGAAACAAGGCCACATTACTTGAAACCACGTCACCCTGAGTCAAAAATTCAACTTTAAGGTCAGGAACTGTGGGTGTTTTCGCTCTGCACAGGATTAAACTGTCAAGCCCACCACTAGTGGCCAGCGACCATGTCCCTCTCTTACTATTACTTCATTAGTCCAGTTGCAACTGGATCATTTCTTTTTCTTTTTTCATTTTTCTCTGATTTGTGCTCTATATTTACTTCTATGCAGCTTTTTCTCCTGTTACTTGCAATATGCAAGGAAAATGAAAGATTGGTAGTGGTTAAAATTCGAAAGTGACAAGAATTAAAGGCTTATTATCTTGTAAAGCATGCCCACACTCAGCTCCACCGTCCAAAAATGCAAGTGCTTATGGGGTGCACAGCGTACCGACCATTGCTATTGGCTCGTCAAAAAAGATAAAAGGAAGAATCATGATACCTTATGATAGAGCTAGCTATAAGTTCTTAGCTTAATTAGTTTCAATGTTATTAAAGTGAAGTTAGTTTGTCATTTACGATAATTGTTTTCAACATTATCCGAAGGACAAAACTACAGTACAAATCTTATACATTAGCCTCATGTACTTCCATTTTATGTGCTGATGACTTAAGAACATGGAAAGCTGAATTGCATGGAGCTTGAATAACCTAACGGCATTGAATTTCCCGTAATGAGAATGACGAAAACCAGCTTACAGTCGAGAGAATGTTTGGAACCGACCAAATTAATTTCTATACAAGATCCTGTTCTTGGTAGACCGAAAGAAGAGAGCCATCAATTAAGACTTGCAGGAGTGTGAAATGGTGAACGTCAGTTATGGAAAATTTGACTCTTTAATTAAGTGACCATTCAATGTTATCTGTTAAGTTGCAGAGAGCTTGAGACTAGAGGTAGACTGATAGGAAAGAGAGAGGCAACACGTGGGTGATGTGGTAGATGATGTATGACGAGATAAGCAGGTTGTTACATTGAAAGGACCAAAAGTACAGCTAGCCAAACATCGATCATTTACTATACGACATTTATTGCCAATTTGCTTCTTCAAAAGCTGAACACTCGCTTGCAAATATGCATGGCATGTGGAGATTTATGATTGATAAACAAATAAAAAATGAGAAAGCCTATACCATGGTTTCCCTCCCCACTTGATTATTGTGGCCTGTAATCTATCCCTTTTCTTGCTTTCTCGGTGTTCTTTTCTGCATATATTCAGCTTCTATCAGGAACTCTTGTTTCTTATTCATATTCACCTGCTTAACTATTTAATCGGTTCACTTTTTCAGGCTGATATATTATTACATATCTTCCTTTGATCAAAAGTGACATTATGTCTCTGAAGATCACACAAAGCAACAACTCAGAACAAAAGAATGATATAATAAGTTTTGTGTGTTAACTGTTTTATGTTATTTTAAAACTAAGGCTGTCAAGGGTTGGAAATTTTAATTTTTCTTTTATTAGTTATGTTTCACATTGTTTATATATATATATATATATATAGTTAGTACTAATTAAAAGAGATTAATTAATAAATGTAAAATTAAACCATGCATTTTATTTGGCAGTAATATTATTATTATATTATAGATTATATACAGAAAAAATTACATGCAGTAAATAAGAGTGACCGCACACTATCTTTAGATAATGATTGATCCGTGAGATGAGAAAACATAATCCCAAACTACTTCAAGACTCATTTATTTGATTTTCAATTTTATCATCAGAAGTTTGAATTCATGAATTGTCTATTCTCTGCATGACAAGTTAAGATTCTGATGGGGTGGGTAGATAATAGATGCAGCCATGTAGATCATATAAAAGCAACTCGAAGAGGCTTGTTGATTGCGCGTAGCATCGCACTTTACTCATGGCCTTTGGATCTTCTTGATACTCGAAAACTCTGATTTACTGGTCTGTTGTTATACTTGATGTCTCTTCATTTTCTTTCAACTGGAAATCAGAAAAAACCAAATTACCTGAAAACATCCTGGAAAAAAATGACCATGGAGGACCAAATAGACAAGCCTGTAATTTTTAGTTTTCATTTGGGTCCACTGAAAACCATATGACCAAAAAGAAGATGGAGATGCGGGGTATCGATCCCCGTACCTCTCGCATGCTAAGCGAGCGCTCTACCATCTGAGCTACATCCCCTTGGTTCGAGGTTGCTAAACAAGAGAACAAATTTAACTAAATTCCTGAAAGATTATGCTTATAATTCATTGTGCTTCTTGGATGAGTACAAAAGAAAACATTAAATCACATATTCTCCCCAATTTTCTGTATTAGACGATGTGCATGTATGCTAGTTTCCCTCCTAGCTCTTTCAAGAGGTGGTATTATTGGCATTAATTCTGCATTCAGCAGATAATGACAAAGTTAAAACATTATGTTTCAAAGGCCACCTTTTACTGATTTTTCAAATGCACTTTTCTTTAGTTTGCTAGTGGGCTGCTAAAGGTGAATTTAACGTAAGTTTGCAAGTTTTACAGAATTCGACAGAAAGTAGGTATTGATTTGCCTGACGGAATAGCATATTTTGTGCTGCACATGGAAAAGGTCTTAACTATATATAAAGCTTGCATGCGGATTGTCTGTACAACCTAAAACTTATTTGTATATGTTACAGATGCCACCCAAAAAAGCTGCTCAAAATGGTAAAATACACAACTGTTCTAGAGTTAATTGAAATCATGCATAACTCGTTTCTAGGATGTTTAGCTATTTCTATCCAATCTTATAGAACACGTTCAATGAGAAAATGGGTTGGGAAACGCATGTCTCCGGAGTAGTAACAATCGTTAGAATTGATTACGATTCATCCTATATAATATTATATATATGTGCACTGTAATCCAAGCTAATAATTTAATGGTTGCTTCAGTGATATGATATAACTCTTATATATATCTTATCTAGACACATAAGTATACGCACAAAAAAGAGATATATATATATATATATATATATATCCTCACACGCAAGTGCATTAATTTTCTTATTATCTTCGAACATTAATTATCGTTTATCTCCCAATATTCTTCTTTCCCATAGGTTTAATGAGAAGTTATGATAAGGCTGGAGGTTAACTTTGTCGCCTCTTTAATCTGATCGTTTTCTTTTTTGGGATGGAGACAATAAGAAGTGTAATGGACTTGAAAATCTCAATAAAATATCGGTCATGAATTTGACTACTGACTTTAACTTTCGACCATAACAGGACTCTATTAAAGATTATGGAATGATGAGTCAAGATATTGATCTAGCTTGACAGAAACTTGAGTGAATTGACTCGAACAGTAGACGATACCCTGAATTTGGGATTTTATACATCTTAATTCCAAAAACTAATATGATCGTCTGTTTGAAATTTTGAAATGCAATTCTTTGTTACTGATTATCTTCAACGAATTCAAAGTAAGTGAATGAAACTAAGTTACATATCCTCATCTCTTTAACCGGATAGTGATATACGTACGATATGTAATCTCAATGACTACAAATCATATTGATTTGGCGTGCAAGGCAACTGACACGAAGAGCTAGGTCAAATTCAAGCTCTTGGAAGAGAATTGCACTGGCAATAGCATGCATGCATGATTAAGACAGTGCCGTGAGCCAGATGCCAAACCATGCAGATGCAGCCATATCCGACACCTTTCGTGTCCCTCACTGATCAACAGATTAAAGGCAATGATACTGATATGGAGAGTCTGGGGGTCCAGCAGCCCCATGTGCACGGTTAATCATCTTCTCCAGATTGCTAATGGCAGCCGTAAAGTAGTTAAGACAGATGATAACCTCTTTAAGGACAGGATATGTCTTATATAATAATAAGCAAGCATTGGAAAGTGAGTGCGGTTCATGAATGCATGGACTTCGATTATTGACTGCAACTGCAAGTGCAAGATTGATCAAACTTTGTGGGCGATTGGTCCTTATTAATTGCTTTATAACTGTCAAAGAGATTAGATCGAATAAGATGAAATTTCAGGACAAGGAATATTAATTTAATTTTTTTCAAGTACGTTTGTTGTCTCCAGCTTTTATCTTTATTCATTTCCTTTGGCAATTAAGTAGACAACTTTCAATTTGAGTGGATTGACTGACATTCGTTGTTTGAAGTATAGTTGAGTCATATAGCTTTTAAGTTTCACTACTACAAAGATGTAAAATGATACACTTAATTAACCATCATTGAATACATTTAAGTTAAAGAACACACACATATTATAGGTGAGTTTTATTCATTGTACCTGTCACTCAAATTTAGACAAAATTTACCGATTTGTAATTGGGTTCATTTGACCGCAAAACAATGTTAAAAGCTCTGCTTCGGCTTTAGTGGTAAAATAGTTAATTAATTGGTTGAGTTCTAGGAATAGTTGTAACCATATCCAATCTAAAGAACATAAATCTTAGATTCAGATCGTGCTGATGGTAAGTTGATGGAGATGAAATTTGAATATGATGCCATTGTTTAGAATTTTATTTCCTTGTTTAATGGCCTTTCAGCTCATAAGTTGATTTCTTTTATATGGAGGCTCCTTTGATCCACTGCAAGGTCTTATGGCTTTCACTTTTTTAATTAAATGTGGCAAAATAAATCTATTGTAGTTACTGGTAGTCCTCAAGAGCAAGGAATCTCCATTTTTATTACTTGTAGCTCTTGATTGTAGTGTTTTTTTTTTTTTCTATATTTTGTTACTGATTATAGATAAATATTGATTATCAATTGTTTTATTTTTTCTTTTATATATATATTGGTGAAAATATCAATTTGTAAACATTTACGGATATATTATGTAAACTAACAATATCTTCTGTTGATACCGAAAAGTGGCTTCAACAATTTTGTAGAGCTCGGACGGACTATAATGATGATGATACTCTTGGTTAGTGCTTCTAGTGGTTGGGAAGCTTCGTGGATGAAGATGCTTTTGAGTGTGGAGGGTGAATTCCTTCTCGGTAGGATAACGACTCACGTTAGAATGGTTCCTTTCAGGTGTATACTTTGCAAGAAAGAAATGTTGATTAAAGATTACTGGTTCTTCCATCGGTGGTAACCCTCTAACACTCAATTCAGTTAAGGGTTTATTTTGTATGGGTGGAATAATTGAGAAGATATGAAGAGTTTGTCCTTAGAGAACCAAACGACCCATTTCAAACTTCTTCTTGTACCTGTTGTAGTGAAGTTGAGAGGTACATCTTCTTGGACAACACATGCTTATCCTACCGACTAGTATCATCTATTTAAAATTGTTGTTCGGTAGGTCTTGAATAGGTATCTTGGTCTTTTCTTAGGTTACTAAAAATACCACCCACATCTTCTATGATGAAGTATAAGCTACAATTTTTATTATTTTTTCTTTTAAAGTTATATATAACAAGTGTTTCTTTCAAAAATTGATAATTAGAAGGTAAAGTGTATAAGTGTATAATGTAGGCTTATGGAAGTGAAACACGTTAAAAAATTTTAGTTTTTTTTTTTTTTTTTAATTCTTGCAAACTTGCCTATCTTTTATACTTTTGTTTTGATTTCATTACTAACAGCTTTGAATTAACAGTTAAAATCATCCTTCAGTTTGAGTTCTCTCTTATGCTTTTTATTTTGAAAAGTGAATTTTAAAATGTATATGGGCCTGTCAGCCTATCCAATGCATTAGCGGTTAAGGGCCCAACGGTTTTGGCAACAACGAGATTTGGGCTTGAGCCGGCCGATTCTACTTGAACCGGATACGTGCATTGCTGGATCCTGGATTAAGCTACAAGGGCTTGAATATAAAATAGAGTTGTGCTTTTTGAACCCCATTCACAATTTAATGAGAATAAAATTATAAATACAAAAATAATGATAAAACATTAAAGCTCTTAGACCAATTGATAAAAAAAAAATTGTTATAAAGTTAGTAGTATCCAACTGTTGGCAGAGCTTTAATTTTAATAATATCATTATTTTTAATAATTAATTTTAAAAAATATTCACTTTTACTTACATGGAAAAATAAATTGGTTTTTTAATGAATAAGTTGATCTCTTAATGTATACCGTAGTTCATATATTAACCATTGTTGTAAATAAAAATTTTGAACGATAAAAAGCACGACGAAAGAAAACAAATATTTTATAATATAGTTGTAATCTATATGAAAAGTTGATTTCCTCTGAGGGGGGTTTTGTTTGGTAAAAATGTACAAAAAATCGAAATGGGAATGAGACATTCTCATTCTTGCTGTTTGATTATAAAAAATAAATTCTAAAATTAGAATCTTATTACCCCAAGAAAATAAATCAGTCATCTCTCCATCCCTATTAATCGGTTTTGATTCATAACCATAATCAAAATAAAAAACATGCATTTCACTATTTCATATCTGAAAAAAAAAAAAAAAAAAATCTCACGCTACTGTGTCATGGCCTCTCCCATCTTCGTCACAATTTTCATCTCAAATACAAGTAATTTAATTATAAATCTCTGGTTCTTAATTACATTTTATTCTATTATCTGTTTTAGTTTATATATATCAATCTATCCATATTTATACAATCAATTTTTCGTTCTATTATATTTATTTTTCAATTAAATGATGACAATAATTTGATGTTATTGTTGTTTCTTTTAAATAATCCCTTATTTATTTGATTTGTTTGTCTTATGTTATTGTCCTCTTGTTTGAGTTGTCTTAAGTTTACTTTTTATTTAATTAATTTTTGGCCGTAGAGTAGATTCATAGTTTAATTTTTGTTTTTTCTCTTGTGTGGCTTTCTAGTTAATATGTTTGATAAAAGTCTTAAAAGAATAAAAATAATCAATAGATAGGAATTGAGATACTTCAATTTAATGATATATATAAAACATATTACAACATGTTGAAAAAGAGAGTCATAATCCAAAAATCATTACACAGGAATTGAGATACTTCAATTTTATAATTATAATGATTCTTTATATATAAACTTTTGAAGGAAAAGAAAAATAAATAAGATTGAAAAAAGTTGTAATGTACCTAAGATACATGAGTATACAAGACAAATTTGTCAAATAAAAAACAAATTAAAGGCCTTCACCATTCTAATGTTATTATTCAAGTGTTTTGTAGTGTTGAATAAGTAGTGGTTGAAGAACTTTTATATTGTTATGTCCTATCTATATATTGTGTGTTTATACATAAATGTTATAATTATTATTTATTTATATATTTTTACAATAAAATAATTTAAAAATTGATATTGATTTCAATTTCCAGCTTCTATAATCCAAATAGTTTTAAAGGAAATTAGATTTCGATTCCGTATTGAATCAAACAGAAGGAATAAATAACTATTCTGATTTATTCCTTATCTGATTCCGATTATGGGGTTCAAACCAAACCAATCCTAAAAGATTATAAATGAAATTGAAAATAATAAAAATAAAAGCGGAAATAACCGTACTCTGTTTTATTATTAATTTTTGTCGTAATTTTACTAATATTAATGGAGAATTGGTTGATTTCCATAACAATATTGTCCACTCTAAAAAACAAGATGGGGCTCTCTTAACAAATTAATGGGGCATAGATTATACGAAACAACATACATAGGGGCCCAGAAAATATTTGAATCAAACAGAGGTGCCCAAGCAAATATCAAGAACTACAGTCCACAGAAGTTAACGGTTATAGGCCCAAGGTAATACGCATCCAAACTTAGCGATTCTGGGGATCCGAAGGTTTGGGCTTGAGCTGGGTTCTGCTTCGAACGGGACGAGCGCATTGCTACTCCATCATCAGCTACAAAGGACTTCAGTATAACAAAACAAAATATGGGTGCCCGTAAATAATTTTAAATCACAAATGGGCACCCATGTAAATATCAAGAACTACAGAATAGAGAAGCGAGATTGTGCCCTAATCGTCACTTTCCTACTATATAAAACCCCTAAACCCTAACTTCCTTGCCTCTCGCGTGTTCTCTTCTCCTCTCCAGAACCTTCTTTCTGCGCTTTATATATTGGTGCTTAATGCCCATCTCAAAAACCAACCCTGGCTTAATGTTATTTGGTTTAATGTTATTTGGTTCTCTCTTGTGGTAAAGTTCCATTTTTTATTCAATGAATTGTTTTGATTTGTTGTTTATTGTAGGATGCTAGTGAAAAATGATATGCCTCTTGCCTATGATGCTGTTAAATATACTTTGAGAGTACATTCTATGAAAATATATTTAAGCTGAGGGTTTGAGGCTATGTTCATACTATTAACTTGTTTTTTTCATCAATCTTTTTTCTGGGTTGTTAAAAAACTCTGTTTTTCATGGTAGGAATTCGAGGGAGCCCAGTTGTGTCTCTGCGGTTTGTTGGTTTCAAACTCATATTTCACGAGTGTAACTTTGAACTCTTAAAGCATGTTTTTAGACGGGCTAAACATCATACACTTTGGTTGTTGATAATGTCATATGAGCATCTCGCTGTATCCAAAGAAGCTTTGCTGGATATAAAAAGTTTATGTTTTAGTGATGTCTGTCTTTTTAGCTTGGTTTGGTAGAAATAATCTCACTTTGGAGGAATAATGAGATCTCAAGGTCCATACGGTCTATTATATGCAAGTGATGATAAAATAGACAGGGACATCAGCACTCCCTTGTGGAAATGGTGACTTGGTCTAATGGGAATCTCTCTGATGCGTACAAATATATTTTCACTCGACTGGACTACTTTATGCAGGAATTGATGATTTGCTTTTTCAAATTTTGCTTTGATTTTATGGTTTTACATTCTGTCTTCAGTTTTGTCTATTCACCATGGTAGCATGAGAAACTAATTGGAAACTTGATTTCTTGGATTCAACTAGTCACAAAAGAAGTCGGTGCTAAAGAATTGTTATGATTAATGTACATGGCTTTAGGAAGAATTACTGTTAAGATCATTGCGATCCAAAACATTCAATGCCCGAGTCCTCAATTCTCTTCACGATGACATGTGTATTTAAAGTCACTAACATCTGACACTATGATTAATTATTTGTCAATCAGTTTGATTTTGGAAGGATACTGGTGCTTACTTTTTTGAAGTGAGGCATATGTCATTTTGGCTCATTTTGGCTGCGTATTTTGTGCAAGTGATGATAAAACAGACAGGGACATCAGATCTCCATTGGAGTATGATGATTTGTCTGTGGGAATCTCTCTGATGCACCAGTGTTATGTTAGTTTTAATAGTTTTTAGATTATGCTTTATATTTTATTTTGAAAATTTCGATTCTTAGAATACCATGTAAATCTCAGTTGCACTCAAGTGGAAATTTTATATTGATTGGACTTTTACGTAAAGAAAACAAAATTTGATGCTGTTACTCATTAGATTTTGTTTTTGTATCAAATTTGATGTGTCATGGATTTTCTTAGTTTTTAGCTTGAACTTTGTGCATGCCATTGTTTTGTTATTTGAGTCTATGCGTTCTTCATGAATATGTCTACGAGGGTTTAAATATTTTGATTTATTATAACTGTGGTTTTTGATAGTGTTCTAAAACGTCTGGTTTGCCTATGATGAATCTAATATGCACGTATTATCAGATAGAATCATGATGATACCTGATTGTCACTACCTCTGAGGCATAATCCTTGAAAAAGGAAACTTTTTTCTTTTGGGGGTTTAGGTTTTCCTATTCAAAATTAAGCGAGCATTATTTCTGCTTTACATGTAATATGTGTAGTGGAGTGGAGTGGAGAGAGTGGGCAATTGTGAACTGTCTATTTAAACTTGATGAAAGCCTATATTTTGGTTGAAACTACGAATTCTTTGATTGAAATTGCCCAATTTATTGTTAGTAGGGGTAAGATAGTTATTGTTAGATAACGTGAGAATCAAGCCTCAATGAGCTACCTATGGACTAAAATTTTGAGTCCTTAGAAAACAAAACTTGTGTTTCTGTTATTATTTTCTGAAATTTGACAAATGATCTCTTGAGCTACGTGTACTTTATTGGTTGTGTTCAACAAATATCAAGAGGTATCTTGCAACCTTTTGGTCCTTTTGCCTATGATGGTGTTAAATATACTATGAGCATATGCTGTGAACAGAACTTAAATCTGAGGCACTTCATTTCTTTTTTTCTTTTTCCTCATCCTTATATATTGGTGAACTTGGTTCATTCAGCCATAAGGAATTTTTTACCAATAAAAATTGGCATAAAATTTACTTCTGCTGATTTTTACTCTCAGGATTGGTAATTTGGCTGGAATCCTACCCCTTTGTCCATGATGAGAGATTTTCTGTGTTTTTCTTATAATTGTCTATTTTAATATGTTCTTATTGGTCTCTATAGTATGACCGGTAAGCTGTTTCTTTGATCTGCTGTTCCTTGGATAACTGTCTTATGGATAGTAATTGTATATATATAACTATTCTATATATAACTTACCTTATAGAACTTAAGGTGACATGATATCATTAGATGAATATAAATAAAAAAGACTTGTAGGTAATTATTCATCCAATGAGATTGCGACATCTCATGTTGTATGGATGATGTATGAAGTGTTTATATGCATAATTATATTTTGAAAGTAAAGGTACTTTTATGGGCCTATGTTGCCCTTAATGCACTTATTATCAGATATTAGTATGATGATTTGTACTAGTCACTACCTATGAGATAAAGCCATCTTTAGTTTGGGTCGTACAATCTTATTTCTTTAGTTTTATAGTCATTTACTTTTAGTTTTGTCTTTATGTTCTAGATATTATCAATTCCCAGCATCAAGATTTTCCGATTTCATGTACTGAAGGCCTGATGATTGTTACACAAGAACGGAGATTTGAAGGATGTTTATGTTGTAGCCTGATTAAAAATTGGGCTCCATGGGCATCAGCTGTAATAAATACTTTCTATGGAATATGAAGGCCTGACGTAAGGGTTTTTAAACTTGATGGCGTGGTTTTTAAGTTGCAAGTATCATTGACAAGAAGTCAAGACGCCAAACTTGTTCTTGAGCTTGTGATTGCAAATGTGACGCTCACTTGATGAGCCAAAGAGGACGCCAAAGAGGACGATATATGTTTAGCACAAATTTAATGCTCACTTGGTGAGGCAAAGAGGTTGATATATGTTCACTAGTGTATGGCTTTATTATAAAGTTACATTCTCTTGAATGCTGTATTTTAACCTGGTGAGTTGTAAAATTAATGGAAAATATAATTTACTTTTATCTTTGCCTTTATATCTTGTTCTGTAGTCTCATATGTTTCATAGAAAGATTTTATCGTGACCTAATGTGGTTTTGTTTGCCATAACGCTGCCGTAAACTCTCACGCAGAGTCCGTTGGCATGTACCATAGTTAAAGGGCCGATAAAGTAATTCTATTCTGTGAATGTTAATAACTGTTAGAGGGATACGCCCGTGGTTTAGTGGTTGAACTGCAGATGCATATCTACCATAGTAAATTCAGTGCCAAATAAAGTGTAGAGATTTGGGAACTGAACTGAACTGAAATTCTTGTTCAAATCTATGGTGGGTTGATTTTATGAACTGAACTGAAATCTATTAACTGACACACACACTTTATCCATTGAATTTATCAACTAAAAATGATTCCCTTTATCCACTGAAGGCTGATATTATTACTACAATATGATATTGGTTGAGTTGTCTTTTTAAACTTTTTAACAATAAAGAGTTTAGAGAGAAATGATTGGTAACAGTAGCATTGAATTGTCCACTTGCACGAACTCAACCTCATTACTCCGAATGGGGTCCAGGCAGTTGGGACTCTGAGCCATCCACGTCAGTGCCAACACATCTGACATATGCGAACTCCGGCTAAAGCTCCATCTTGGGACCTACCCAATGTACCAATCTTTGTAGTGGCAGTTGCCAAAAGGAACACAGCACTTTCACAGTATCATATTAACGTTGAAGTAGATATTGATCTGATAATATCATGGATAAGAATTAATCGACAAATTGTTGTTCAGGTCTTAATGTTGACAGAGATAAGGCTGCTAAGTAGAAGTATATTCTCATTCAAGTATTGCTCAATTATTGTTGTTTCGATGGATAAGCACAAGAAGTCTTATGCCTAAAACATTAAGAACCTGGAAGTTGGATCCGGTTCGAACCATTATAGAAGGAAGAAATTATGAATGACAAATATTTTGTATTCTTCAACCACCACATTGATTCCAAATCCACAGACAAGTCCCGAGTTTAAAGATTAACATGTTCTTTAAATTATTACCCAAATCGATCCCTATAGATCCCAAGATATCGCAGGTAAATAATTGAATTTGAGGAAAATGAAACACGAAAATAACTTTATATTAACATTTGAATAAGATTACAAAATCAAATCCAAAAATCAATCAGACTTGGCAGGGCACTATTGAAAAAACCATAAGCCTGCCACGGGAGAAAGGAGCCACTCACTGATAGATATATACAATTGCAACGCAAACCAATACAAGACCATAATATCATTCATACTTCTGTCCTAAACTAAAGCACTGTTTTCTTCAAGTTCCATACTACTACCAGCTGTGCTCAAAACACCAGACAAATCTGTGCTACTTACGACTAAATCATCCACTCTATCTTCCTTGGTGGACGGTGACGGTAAATTGACAGATAGCTCGCCGGCTGATATCAATTTCAGAAGCTCTGACACATTTAACCCTTTTGCTGGCCCAAGACTAGACCGATCAGCCCCATACTTTGCCAAAGCATCTTTGAATTTTTTGATCTGCAATCAGAGAAATTTATGCTTAAAACTAAATGTAAAAGTAACCAACAATGATTCATTGCTATGAAAAAAATATAATAATAATAAAGAGCAATATTGATAGAATGAAATACTTACGGTTGCATTGGTGCAGCTAAAGCTACAAACACGCCCCTCAGGTCCTCTATAGAACTTAAAGAATGGTAGGACATGAACGTTGAGGCTCTGACACATAGTTCTGTGTTCTTCATAGTTAACTTTTAGAAAGATCGCATTTGGATTAGACTCAGCCAGCTGACAGATCTGATAAAAACATAGATAACTCTTCGCATTTAAAAAGGGAAAAAATAAAACTTTTAAGTGATTGATTTGCTAAGATTAAAAATAACTTTTTTGATACATAAATTTCTGTGACATGTACCTTGGGATGTAGAGCTCTGCAACCACCACAACCAGGTGAATAAAAATTAACTATAACCAATCTATCACCACCCATAAGCAAGGAATCAACAAGCTCTTGAGCTGAATGGATCTCTATCATGTTTGGTTTCAGGGTCTTCTCCCACCATCTCAGAGCTCTACCAACACAAACTGATGCCTGTGCCTGAAACCACAGATTGAACATAAGAACTTGGAACCGCAAAATGCTATTCATAATGATAAACCCGACAAAAGAACAATGTAAAACATTGGAAGAATTTACATACATAAACAGATAATTTGTTGGGAGTTTTGGAAGTCCAATCGCCTGTACATTTCTGATCTGAGACAACTACAGGTTGGCCCATGAAATCAACACTCAAAACCGGGAAGTTGCAAGATTTGGATTGTGTAAACTGTGAATGACTAAAAGAGGTGGAAAAGCCAACAATCCCTTTGGTTTTGGAACTTGGAATAATTTCCCTGGACCCAGCAGCGTAGGCACAACTCGTCAATGAAAAAGCCATCGTTTCGACTAATCAAAGGAGCCTCTCAAGCTTATAGCATGAAACAAGCAGAAACCACAAACCCACTTCAAGTTTTGGATCAAAAAACAAAATCTTGAATCAGTTTGGTCAAGGCAAAGAAGCTCTGGAACCTTAAATAAAAAACAAACCAAGACCACTTCCTTCTCTTGAATCAGTACAACATTAGAACAAAAAAAAAAAGGATCTTCTTTTTGACTAGTATCTGGTGGCTTCAAGAGAGAAAGAGTTGAGTTTGTTTTATCTGGTTCTTCCAAACATCAACGAAGAAGAAGTAGAAGAACAAAAAAAAGAAAGGCTGTGTTGGGAATATAAAAGAAATTGGAAGGGGCCAAGTGAGGTCATCCTGATTTGGATTTAAACATTATCCAAATAAATTATTTATTTAAAGTAAATTTATAATAATTTTATCCAAATCTAGATAATAAACACTGATTAGGGCTTGTTTTTAGGAACTAAGTTGGCCATGTTTTAAAAGATTTTCTATTTATCCGGGGG
>JANLJB010002386.1:0-21127 GCA_026212285.1 Bursera cuneata | reverse complement strand
TTCGGTGAAGGAAGAAAAAGAAGGTGGAGAAGAAGAAGTGAAATGGGTCTGGAAGAGATGAGAAGAGAGAGATGGTGAAAAGAAGGAGGGTAAAAACGAGATTTTATCAATTAAAAAAAATCAGTAATAACGTCTGTTAAAAATTTGGGGGTAAGYGTTTGTTTCTTAAAAGGTTGGGGCTAAGTGTTTTTATGAAATCTATCTGGGGGGTCAGATAATTTTCCCATGGTCCGTTCCCCGTTCTCCACTCATAATCAATATACTAAATTTTAGGTAAATAGAGAAAATGAATTAATTTCTAAAAGTATTATGGCAATTTAGTATTGGAAATACTTTTTAAAATGCCCACCGCACACGACAATGCGAAAAGACAGAAATCGTGCCAACTTTACACTCTTGGAAAATTCGATTTCAATGAGACCATTCGCTCCGCGTTGAATAATCAAGTGGTCACTCCATCTTATGATTGGCACCGCACTATCTGACCATGTCACCTGCCTCCCTGCCCATCATATTATTCTGCTTCCTACCCCACAATGTCATGTAAACCACCAATCCTTTCCATCAGATGTAATCCATCATTCAATTCCAATGCAATACCTTAAGAACAGATAGTCGTTGCATATGTTGATGCATAGAATCATTGCTCAATCACAGCTCATTGGGACACTTGATGGAAATTCAACGGCTAAGAGAACCAAAGAGGATAGAAAAATAATAGTCAGGAGGGGCGGAACTCTTCAGGAAGATCGCCACGTGTCTACGAGTTCATTGTTAGAAAACGATGCGTATGGCAGTATGGGTACGAAATCTTAGATACTAGAGCGGCAGCAGACAATACGATCGGGATTGCAGTCTCATTGGGATTAGGTTAAATTATAATTAGATGTCTACTAATTAATTATATTATTTGCTAAACATTATCTTCCTAGTAACATTACCTGTTTTTTAATTCTTTCGATAATTAGGTTATTATATTATTATAAATAATCTTAACTTGACACGTATTAAATCTATCTTATTTGATAAATCTCGATTTTGAAATTCTTTTCTGGGATAATTATATTGTGAAATATTAAAAATTAATTGGAGTACAAGTGTACATTGTTAAGATGGTGGTAGCACTGAAGGGTCATTCTCTCACGAAATACCAAACAAGGCCGTAGATTTTCTGTGTCTACTTTTTGTGCAGCTTTTTGTTTCTCCTTTAACCTCTCCGTTTCTGGTTGCTGTTGGTTTAACCTTTCACGACAAGAAAATAGACATACATTTCTTGCAGATTCACATTATCAGACAACTTTTTGCTTTAATTTCGCAATGGAATGAGTAATCTTATGCCATGTTTAACGTTATTTTCAATTTGTTTATCATAGACTCATTTCTTTTGCTTCAAGTTAATAAAATTATAGGATTTACATTTGTTGCCATTTGGGTTACAATATTGAACCCTTCTCTTAACTTTCCATTTTATACAAGTTCAGTCATGAATAACTTAATGTGTAACCGTGAAGCAGTTAATACCATTTGATTATACATACTTGGTAATATGGCAAGAGGGGAACTGAATTTGCAAGCTAAAGATAAAAGTAGTTTAGTTCTTCCATAGTTTGATTGGGTTTTTTTTTATTTGTTTCTCTCTAATTAGTTTGGTCTTAATTCTACGAATCCGTTTAGTTTGAAATTCAGAATCGAAATCGGAATGATTATTCGTTCTTTCTGTTTACTTCAAATAGAATTAGATTCCCTTTAAACGTGTTTAGATTACATAGTATTCAAATAATTTTATCTATATAGATAATTTTACTCGTGAAAGTATTAATAATAATTTTTTCAATAAATTAATGATAGATTAATGTTTTTGGATGCAAATATCCTCAACCTAATCTTAAATTAACAGATCAAAAGCAAAAATCTTGAACCTCCAAGAAAATAGAAATGATAATTTCTATCTGTACATGTATGGATATAATTTCTATCTATACATGTATGGATATATATATATATATCACATACTAATGAGTAGAAATTTAAAAAATAATAATAAAAGAGTAACAGTATCAAGAAGTTTCCTCGTAAGTTTGATGCTAGATACTATAAATAGAAGCAAGAACTGAAATACAGAGAATTCACACCTCTGCTGGGCCTTACATTTCGGACTCTCCTCTTTCCACAGAGAGAGAGAGAGCTCAACTGAATCACAAACAGAAACAAAAATATAAAGTAAAAAGAAACAAAAACAAAATCCAACTTCCACCCTGCCGGTTTCCCTCCCTTTCTCTCCCTCCAAACGCCAACTTTTCTTTCCTTATTTATTTTCCCATCACTTTCTCGGAAAAGGAAAACAAAATTCATCTCATTTTTATTCTCTCAGCATTTTCCACCAACAGGCCATGTCATCCGGTGGCCTAAGCAGCAGCGCATCAAACGGTAGCCCTCTACATCCTGGAAGTGGGCCCAATACCACGAGACGGCGCATTTCGGAATTGTTGGAGTCTGACAACAAACTATCGAATTTTCCCCTCGAGTGTCCATACTCCATCTCTGACGAAGAGGACAACTTCAACGGCTCTTTTTCTCGGTCCCATTATCACCATCCAGTCATCAGGTACCATCGCCTTCTTCGCAGGAAGATCTTCTCTTTTCTCCCCGAGACCTGGCTGCTTAAATTAGAGGATAGGACGGCAGCCGTGGCGCAGTCTTTTAGATTCGGGAGAATCATGGCCCGCAGGATCGTCTGGGCCTTCTTGTTCTTGGCCGTGATTTCTGTGTTCGTTAAAGTTTCGTTTTTGAGTAGTTACGTTGAGATTAACACAAAGAGTAGAGATCATGGGCTCGTCATCTTCAGGACTTTTAAAGGAGATTGGTCTTCGGCTCAACGAGTCGTCGCCGAAGACCAGGAGCGCTCCCTACGGATAAGAGTTCTGGAGAAGATATCTGTAAGTGTGATGAAAAAAACGTGATCTTTCTTTTCTCTTTTTTTTTACTGTTTGGTTGCTGAGAAAACTCAAGAAAAGAAAGGAAAATGTCTGAAATTCTCATATATATATTTAGAATAATTAATTAAAAGGGTGTTTTCATTTTTATTTATTTAACACATTTTTTCTTTCCGGATAGAAGAAATTAATTTCCTAGGTGCGATTTTCTTGTGAAATTCGATTTCTTAATTCTGGTTGTTATTTCCTTATTTTCTTATTTTTTAAATTAAAAAAAAAAAAATCAATCGTGTAAACGGGAAGTCTTTCCTGAAAGGTTGCGTTAAACTTTTGACTTGGAAAGAGGTAGTAGTCGGTCGCAACGCGCAACTGGGGCATTGAATTTTATGAGGGTTGGCAGCACAGGGATGGCTTACGACCAGACAACAATTAACTGTTTGTGTTTCTTTCTTATGATTAGTTGGCCGTTATGTCTCTTTATGCCTTCTGCGCGTTGATTCATATGTCATTTGTCCGTATGAAAATTCACATAAAGTTGCCCTTTTGACTTTTATCACTAGAATTTTATGTCGATGTAGAATTTTAGTTTTATTTGCACTCTTTTTTTTGTCTTATTGAAGCAAAATGCTTTCATTTTTTTGTTTGTTAGTACTGATTCATTTGCTTTGATTGTTTTTTAGACTCCAGAAATTTGGATGAAACCCAACAGTGATGATTATTATCAATGCATAGCTCGATCAAAGAGTCAAATAAGTATGTGCTAAAAGTTCCATTCTGAACTTGATGATATCATCTCATTCTCAACCTTTAAATTTGATCGTCTCTGACTATTGTAAAATTGAATTTCTTGAAGGGACAAATGAAAAGACAAATGGCTATCTTCTTGTTCATGCTAATGGAGGATTGAATCAAATGAGAACTGGAGTATGTTTTGCTCTTTGACAAAGCTAATCATAGTTGACAGTTTTGCTTTTTTGCTCGTCTCCCAGATTTTATGATGTTTCCAAACTAATTTGTTATAATAATTGACAATTCAGATATGTGATATGGTGGCTGTTGCAAAGATAATGAATGCCACTCTGGTTCTTCCTTTTCTTGATCACGAGTCATTCTGGACGGATCCTAGGTATCATGCTCATTCACTTGTATTATTAGTTATTGTTTCATCATCTCATATCTCTAATGATGATTTTCTGGAAACTTCTGCAGTGATTTCAAAGATATTTTTGACTGGAGGCATTTTATCAAAGTTCTAAAAGATGACATTGACATAGTTGAGTATTTGCCACCGCCCTTTGCCGGGAAGAAGCCCCTATTAAAGGCTCCTGTTTCATGGTCGAAGGTACAGAAATACTATGAACTTTTGAATACATAAAAGTTTTGTGCTTTATTGTTCTGTTTCAGGAATTATATCTGAGACGCTCCATCTGCAGGCTAGCTACTACAGGAAGGAGATGATCCCTTTGTTAAAACGGCATAAGGTGATAAAGTTTACCCACACAGACTCGAGACTTGTTAACAATGGCCTTGCAGCCTCCATTCAAAGGCTGAGGTGCCGTGCCAATTATGAGGCTCTCCAGTACTCGAAGGATATCCAGGACCTTGGAAACATTTTGGTTGATAGACTTAGGAAAAACAGTGAGCCTTATGTGGCTCTACACTTAAGGTACCATCAATTGGCATCTATTAGTAAGTTCTTCACGTTGTTAAGCTGTTAAACTAAATAGAAAATTGGTTGCAGATATGAGAAAGACATGCTTGCCTTCACTGGCTGCAGCCACAACCTTACTGCTGAAGAGGCTGAGGATCTTAAGGTTATGAGATATAGTGTTAAACATTGGAAGGAGAAGGAGATAGATAGCAGAGACCGAAGACTCCAAGGGGGATGCCCAATGTCTCCTAGAGAAGCAGCCTTGTTCCTTAAGGCCATGGGTTACCCTTCCACAACAACCATTTACATAGTTGCAGGGGAGATTTATGGCAGCAACAGCATGGCAGCCTTTCGTTCAGAGTATCCGAATGTCTTTACTCATTCCACTCTAGCAACTGAAGAAGAGTTGAAGCCGTTCAAACCTTATCAGAATCGCCTTGCTGCATTGGATTATATTGTGGCACTTGAAAGTGATGTCTTTGTTTACACATATGATGGAAATATGGCCAAGGCAGTGCAGGGGCATAGGAGATTTGAAGGTTTCAGAAAGTCCATCAACCCTGACAGGTTAATTATCTTATTGATCTTCTTTATATTTTCGTAGGGTGTGTTTTGATTGGAAATTGGGAGCTAAAATATATTCTACTGCTATGATTTCAGGCAAAATTTTGTTAGATTGATAGATCAAATGGATGAGGGTGAGATATCTTGGCAAGAATTTTCTTTGGAGGTTAAGAACTTACATTCAGGCAGGGTTGGAGCACCATATCTTAGACAGCCAGGAGAATCACCAAGGCTGGAGGAAAACTTCTATTCAAATCCTTTTCCTGGTTGTATCTGCAACAGGTCTCAGGAAGAAATTACGGCCCTGAATTTTGAGAAGAGATCGAGTGTAAGAGCTGCATCACAAAAATAGAGTTTTCATTAGCAGAATATGTGGTTCACACAGTGGATTATATATTAAGAGGTGGCTGATGATAGGGGAATTTGTATTAAGCTGCCTTTTGCCCCGTCAGGAGAATGTAGGGAGAGCCGCCAGCCGGTTCAAGAAGTTTAAGGTTTCCCATTTGTTTGAAGAATACTAGATTTAATTTTGCTATACCAAAGAGAGGACCGTTCCAGCAATTAGGGAAGCAGAGAGGGTAATGTATAAATCCGAGGCAAATGAGGTTACTACACTGAAACAGAAAACACACAGAGACAACAATTCCTGTTAGTTTACCATTCCATTTATTTATTATTCTTTTCGTGATTGGTCTTTGAAATCAATCACCAAGTGAGGCCTCGTTACAAATTTAAATGTAAACATCCGATATGTTTCACAATAGAAAATTCCATATGATTCTCCAGACATCTTCTGTTATTTATTTAGTTATTTGCTTGTTTTTTGATATGTGATGCAACGATAGACTGTTACATATTCGAACACAACTTCTTATGAAGATGTTGATCAGTAGATTTAACATTTAAAACTTACCGTTTTTCAGTGAGAAACAAAGAAGCAAGATGAGCATTAAAGTTAATGTTATCTGACACTGACAGATTGATGATGGACATAGAAAATGGAAGATAAATCTGCAACTATTGACAGAGGCCTACTCAAGTACGGAAGTTCTCCACATTAAATGGAAGACTTCATTGGAATGGTAAAGAGCAAAGTAAGGCGAAGCAGGGTATTATTCCACTACAAGGCTGGTCAGGTTAGACTAAAAATGATGGAAGCATTTCTCCTTTCAAACAAACTTGGTTGGCAACATCGTTTATGCGACACTAAAGCTAATCCAATCGTAAAAATCACTCTTCCACAGCCCTAACCACATTCAAGCCTTAATCAATTTCAGACAAAAACCTAAATAAAGAAAATAAAAGATACTCTTTATCTTTTCAGATTAAACCAAAAGGATATATCAAAGGGCTCATTAACATTCAAATGGGATGTTGCTAAATTTGTTGAATACTGTAAATCTGAAAATAATAATAATAATAACAAATAAAAATAAAAAAGGGGGAAAATCAGGCTGTTAACAATTTCATGGGAGATAGTTTGAGGATCTGGCAAGCACAAGAAATAAATTTCCGTTAGAAAAAAGAATAGTGTAAAGTTCATCCCTTATTAAAACCCTCATTATCTCAAAGGATAACTTATTAAATTGTACCTCGATATGAAATGGATGAGACTTAGCAAAGTCAGTCGAATGTACAACATTTGATACAGCCTTTTATCAACCATGAAATCTCACCTTCTTCATCAGATGCAAATTTTCATAATCTGCCAGTGCAACTACATGGCTTCATCATGATCATATCTTGGCTCTCTCAACTACCACATTGAAGGTACATAAACCTGCTCTTTCAGATTTTGTGTTGCACTCTCGGTAGGAAAACCTCTCACCCCACCAATTGTCCACTGTGCTATAATCCCTGCTGCAATTGCAAAGCGAAGCTGTCTCTCCAAAACATCTTCATTTTCAAACATCTCGGGGTAAGTAGTCAACTTCCTCATGATCCCAGCAACTACAGCATCACCAGAACCAGTCCTATCACAAGTGAATGGTGTTATGAGAACATCTTCAGTTCCAACAACCACACCATCAAATGAAGGGGTATAGTAATGGATCCTAAGTGTACCATCAGTCACGAACAAAAACTTAAGTCCATCATGCCACAATGGGGAGATTTCGTCACGGGTATAATGATAGTAATCCCGCCTGTTCTTCTTCGTTTGCTCATAATTTTCAGCATAGTATTGTGGCCTATAATTTCTTTTCTTCTCATAAAAATCCTCATCTAAAAGAAATTCTAGCTCTTGCCTTGAAACCTCGATTATGTCTGCTTCATTCCAGGCTTTCTTGATCAGCTCCCGCGTCTCATCACGTGATCTCCACAAAGGCAATGGCAAATTCAAATCGAAAAATATAAGCCCCCCAAATTTCTTAGACCAAGCAATTGCTTTAAAAAGTGTTGACTCCATGGTTGGAGAAATTAGAACTTCAGAGTTGAAGTGGAAAAGTCTAGCCTGCAGTACATTAGATGAGAGATATTCCACATTCACTCAAGTCATTAAAAAGCATTCAATTCCCAATATGATCAAATCATGAACAAGCATTCAATATACATCAACAAATTTGACACTTTGCAATCTAGAAAAGGTTAGCTAATTTTTAAACTTAAACTCAACATAAATCCATGTACTCTTTACCTCTTTGAGGACAGCCAAGTTCAATTCAGAGCTAAGAAGCGAATCCTCTGCGGCAGCTTTTACAGTTTCTGCACTCATCTTCCCATTCTCAAACTTAATCTTAACATAAGCACATGCAGTCTTCACATTCTCATCAAACTTCACCGCGCGTGTCTGGACCTTCTCTTTATTCATCATCAAGACCAACTCGTCCCCGAAATCATCGGCCCCAACCTTCCCCATGAAAGCGGCCCTCCCGCCCAGCCGCACGTGGCATATCGCCACGTTGGACGGTGGGCCACCTGGGGCCCTAACAAACTCGGGCGGGTCCCATTGTAGCATCTTCCACGTGGAGTACATATCTGGGTGCATCTGGTTGTCGTGTACTCTCACCGTGGGCACAAACTCTTTCTGTACAGCGCCGAAGCAGCAGATTAAAGGAGGATCATCGTACGGAAAGTCCATGTCATCGTCGTAATCTCCAGAATCTTCGCTTGAAACTTCTGTTTCTTTGGCCTCAACTGAGCCATTTTCGTCATGGCTTTTCTTTGAACGTCTAGTATTCTTAGTTGAAGAAGACGACGTGGCTTTCTTTTTACGCCCGCGAAGACTGGGTTTCGGTGATTCAAACTCAACGGCTCCATTGCTATTATTAGCTTCAACTGTGGATGCTCTTGGCGGGTTCAGTAAATCACAATAATGATTCAAATTTTGTATAAATTTTCTGGGTTTTCGTGGTTCTAAAAAGTGGGTGATTGTTAAGTTACGGTTGTGAAGCAGTGAATGTGCGCAGTGTAGATGAGGAAGAGCAAGAAATGTCGCCATAGTTTTAGGGTTTATCCGGGTTTTCTCTCAATCTTCCTAAATTTTATCGGGTTGCAAAATCCCGGGCTTGGAAATTCGGGCCGGGTCCTCATTGGTCTTATCACGGTTTCTCCACTCTTATAATCCAGCGGCTAATAGCTCGCTGATTGCATCAACAAGAACATTTTCTAGCCGTTAGATTAAAATAGTCTCTAAGTGCTGACGCAGTGATGTTGATGTTGACCGCGTGGAAATATACATCTCTGGTTTTGCTTCGTAAAGCAGTTCTCTTAACAAATCAACAGCTTCTTGTTATCTTCGCGAAACCACGCGAAGGTTTAACTCTTGACTTCATCTGTTGTCAGGAAACGAGTAGCTGTCTGAAACAGTTTTCTTCTTGGTTCGTTGTTGTCACTGGTGAGAATTCTTATGCATCTGATCATTTGTTTCTGTTTTGAGGAAGTAGCTTCAACATTCACTTTTGGTTTTATTGTATTGTCGGGGCAATTGTTATTGAAACTTATAATTTAAGATTGTTAATGCATTCACGCCACCTGTTGACCTTTTTGGTAATGATTACTTGAATCCCAGAACCTTGAATTTTCTGTTTGTGAAGATCTTTATGATTCTGCCATTGGCTTCTGTCAAATAATATGTTTTTTATGTTAGAAGAACTCGTACGTTCTCAAGCTGTTTATGCGGGTTTGTTAGTTGACAGTTCTATAGTTAGTGATGACAAGAAAGTGGAATACCGCTACGAATTCTTTTATAGCTTTATGCCCGGAGACTAGCAAAATGAACTTTAAATAAATAAATAAATAACAATACTATTAGGCTACCAGACGATCGATTGCCGAGAATATTAGGAAGAATCCCATTATCTGTGATACTGGTTATTATTGTAGAGTTGTTTTATAATTTGAACCCCTAACTTGCCGCCTTAATTACCAGGCATGCAGTAGCTGTATTTGGTGATAAAACTGATAAAGATAGATGTGAGCTTTAGTAAAGTTTAACTTTTGAAGAAGTTGGCATTGCGTGTTAAATTTATAATTGGTTTTGTAGGTAGACAACTGTATTGTCACTAGCATAGAAAGTAAAGGACAGGATTAAGAGAATGGGGAAACTTGTAGTTGTATGATTTCTGGAATTAGAATGTAGAAAATGTATTAATCTTCTGAATCCTTGTTCAGTTAAAATTGTTATGGTTCATTGGTTTGAGCAATTTTATTCTTGTCTCATTGAATGTGCCCTTGAAAAGTTTTAACTTGAGATACTATTGGATTTTGAACTTATGTTTGTCCTAAAAGTGGGATATTCAGCTTCTTTTAGTTGGTGCAGAAAATGGGTTTCTGGACTTTGCTGGAAGGTTTTCTGCTCTTTGCTAATGCGTTAGCAATATTGAATGAGGACCGGTTCCTTGCTCCAAGAGGGTGGACCTTGGCAGAACTCCAAGGTGGTAGAAGAAATTCACTGAAGGGGCAAATCATTGGGCTTATACATGCATGTCAGTTCATGAGACTACCGCTTACACTTTTAAATATCATCACTATCGTAGTGAAGCTGGTTTCTGGATAAGGTTGAAGATGTTGATGGAGTTTCGTGGCTTGTCGTGTACAATAGACTATGCATATTGTGACATTTCAAGAAATGTTTTTATTGAGGCCGCAAAACAAACTTGAGATATAAATATGCGAGTATCATCAGTTAGCAGATTTACAGACTTTTACGTTGATTATCCTCTTCAAAATGTCTTCTTACCTCTAATATTCTCTTTCTCTGTGTTGATTTATTAACAAAATGAATTCTCGATGCATTAACCGGATCCCGTTGCTGATATGTGGTAAGATGGACTTATTGCTAGGCAATGGGTATCATTCCTCAAATTAGTTGTAAATTGACAAAGTTCTGGCTTTTGTTGACATAGGACCTAATGTTAAAGTGGTAGGTACTGAGGTTTGCATTAGGCTGTGAGTTATGCATTTCCATGTCTCATTTTTGGACATAATGTAGAATGAAATGAACTTTTTCAAGAGATGTTCAAAGGCGCTTATATTGATTTGGTATTCAGGCCCTCCTAGTGAATTTATTTTTAGGATGACTTGGTCTGTAGGTGCCGAGGGCTCTTGCATGCCAGTGAAATTGGATTTTCCAAATTTTCGGTCATGTTAAAACATATTTAACATATTTCCTAGTAAATATTATGTTGGAAGTAAAGAAAGACGCTTTGTGTTGATGGTGTAATGTAAACGGAAAAAAAAAAAATCAAATGAAAGATGAATGACAAAATATATGAAAGCAAAGGATTCAAGAATTGAGGCAAAGGCCATGGGTATCGCACCCTGAAAGAATAAAAACTTGGATAGTTTACTAGATTTATCTAATAGCAACCTTCACAGGTGTTACATAGATGATTTCGAAGTACAAATATATTACTAGTCTACTAGCCTTTACTGCAACAAACTACAATCCGAACCAATCACTCAACTGGAATCATAACCTCGTTAGTCCTGAAAGCAGGCAAAGTCCAAGGTGGGTTGTACCTGGCCAGCAAGAACTCACCAATAATTTTATACCCATCTCTCTGCAAGCTCGTCTTGAGCTTCTCCACCTTCTCCTCCACCACTTTGTCTGTTGCCACTCCTCCAAACCTCACTACCCCGTATTTCCTCTCCCCCTCCTCCCTTATCACCACCCTCTCATCCACTGGCTTTGGCGCCTCCTCTGCCTTCCCATACTTGGCTGGCAGCAGAAACTGCATTGTCACCATCTTCTTCTCCACTCCTCCACCACCCTTTGTCACCACAGGAGCTGTCATGTCAATCTTTTCGCCTTCAGAGGAGGATTTAGTAACCACTGGAGCTGTCATGGCAATTTTTTCAGGCTTGGTGTTCTGTGGATTGCCAAAGGCGCCTATGTATTTTGCCAATACCGTAAAGCCTCCATCTTTGTCACCCTTGAATTGAGATGGATCATACGTGACTTCGGCCACAACTGACGGTGGATACTTGCGGATTTCGTAATCGGATGAGGAATGAATTACTTCATGTTTTGGGGTTTCAACGTAGATTTTCCCCAGAACCATTCCCATATTGATGAATCGAGTAGAATTAGTGAAGACTGAAAGCTGCCTAAATCTAACGATAGAGCCTATTTTTATAGAAGTGATTGTATCCGGATTGTTCAAGCTATCTCCATCAGAACGTTTTTTCTTGGGAAGGAGGTTAACAGCAGTGCTCTGGCACTCGGCACTTGTGGCGTTAATTGAAGTTAGCACTCTGTGGACTTTATTTATCCACGACATCGACAGGACAATTCTTCCAAGTTACTTATACGTGGGTTCTCACTTGTAGCCCAAGTTTGAAGATTGAACAGAGAATTCCTTTAATTTCATGATTTTAGCCGATTAATTTATGATGTAAGATTCAGTGTAATATTCAATGTTGGTCATATTGCTTTGGGGCATCGACGCATCGTACGCGGGATTTAAACGTTGTAAATGAGAAGAACACCCACATTGAGAGCATCCATGATTTTCTCATCAAGTCAAGTAACTATAACTTACCACCCTCAAATTAATTTTACCTTTTATATCACTCGTACAAAACTTCTATGATTTTTATATGTTACCATCCTGAAATTTTCAAAAAATCTGTTCTTAAATCCTTCTCTTACAAATTTTATTAATTAATATTTTTTATCTCCATATTCTAACAATTTTATTATTTTATCACTACTAACAAATATAAAAAATATATATAATTAACAATTAATCATTAGGTGATATGGAATTGCATTTTGAGTTCATTTTAATCTTCAATTATGTGAACGTGCCTAAGATTCTATCGAGCATGTTGTAGTACAATTCTTGTGATTAAATTAACAATTGAAAAAAGTAGATATGAAGCAAACCAAAAGGGGAAATTATGGCATAAATGGCCACCCTTTTGTTACATAACCCAAAGAATCAAAAACAACATAAAGAAATATAATCATAAGGTAATTTGATGGTTTGAAAACCACCCCAGTATAAATCCCAACAAAAATTTTTATAAATAAAGAAAATGCAATATATCATAATATATTGCATAACCAAAATGAATAAGATGGCAGTTTCAAAAACAAATCAAAACAATATATATATATATATATATATCATAATATATATGTTAAACAGAACTTAAAAAGAAACTGAATCCGTAAATTGCAAAAATTAAATAACATGAAATGTTAAAAGTTAGATTAGATCAAAATAAAATCCAACCGAAATAAAAATTGTAATAAACAGAAAATAAATTAAACATGCAAAGTTAGATAAAATCACACATTACTGAAACTAAAATGCATGTTAAGTTAGGTCAAACCGAAAAATAAACATTCATGCAATTCAGAAATGTAAAATTTATAGTATCTTAAATCAAATTTAAAGAATAAAAATAAATGCATAATCGGTAAAATAAACATAAATTAAAAATTAGATTTTAGGATTAGTACCGATTCAAGTTAGCCACAATATAATCAAAATAACATGAAATGAAAGCTTTAATCTCAAAACATAATCGAAATGATCGAAATCCATGTTACCTGAAACTTAGAACTGGCTCTGATACCATTATGTTGGAAGGATCGGCTCATTGCCATAGATGTATTTTGTAAACCAAGATGGTTAGCCATCCCATGGAATCGTACAAAACACAAATTAATCCAATCTAAGTTTCAGTTACATGTTTAAACACAAATTAACCCAAAGAGATTTTTGGCTTGGTACACGTTTTTATCAAAATAAAACAGCCAAAAGAACAAGGTGAGAATCGACACTAGTTAATCCGATCTCAAAACCTTGTTTCTTCTTCTTTTGTTTTATTAAAACAAATGATAAAAAGATTTTGAGAGACTAAAAACTCTCCTGAATTCGAAATCTTTTGAAAACAAAAAAGAAGGAGACACCTTTTACTTCACGATAATTAGTAAACCAATTCCTAATTGGACATAAAGGATAAGATGTGCCGGTATCTAGCACCCATCCCTCATACAGATAATCATTAACATTAGCCGTCAATGCCTCTAATAGGTCACCCTTAACATTAATATCACTATCAACGCTACCCGAAGTAGACTCAACTAGATTTATCTTGTCAATTCTCTATTCCTTGACACCCTTATCCTTTCTATTAGGACAATCTCGTTTGTAATGACCTTTCTTATGATAACCATAACACTCAACACTAGACATATCTCTCATACGAGATTTTGAGTGGTCTCTATTCTTTTTCCTACTACTATGTCTATTCTCATTACTCCTATTGCCATGATCTCGACCTCTGACCATAAGCTCATATACTTCTACATCATCAATCATATCTCTCTCGTAGACAGCCTTTGTAAGAACAGTAACAACAACATCATTATAGACTAACTTTTTAGTCTTATTTATTACTAATGTATCAACTAATAACTCCCACTCAGGTAATAATGATGTCAAAAATAACAGAGACTTTTATTTTGTATCCCCCCTTTTCTTTTCGTATGATTTTGTTTACTATACCCGTTGCTATAGCATTATAAATCATATTGTTACTTTTAGTTCCGTCAGGATAAATCTGACCTCTAGTATTCTACCCGATACCCAATATTAGAGGGTCCTGAAACTATTCCTATTTCTCTTGCTCAATCCTCAGTGTTGTGCCTACATCTCTTTCATGTCTCTTCCCATATCCCTACAAGGATGTTAACCCTTTATATTTAGTCTTCTCTCATATCTCTCTCATACTAGAATTCATTCTCAAAGACTGGAGCACCTGAGTATTCTTTGACATTAATAATGAGATTTTCCATGCTTCAAACAATACTCAGCATTCTGTTTCATGTCAAAAATGCCAAAAATGTGAACAACACGGTCACAAAGATGACCAACAAATTCCTCGCGTCTCAATAGTACAAACTCAATGGATTTTATGCTAGAAGAAACTAATTCAACCGTAGCATGGACCGCCTGTCCTACGCCCATTTTCCTTTTGTACGTTGCGGCATGATTTTCTTCTATGCCACAGCGTGGTTTCTCTGCCTTGGCTACCATTTTTCGAATTTGTTCGAAATTTTTACACACATTCGCTTTTACACACGCGGATTCATCTACAACAATATAATTACATACCTTGTATTCAAATACACGTCAAATACGAGTTAAATACGGTATTTCAAAACTTTTTTGAAGTACAGAGTATCTCCATAAAATATGTTGGAACAGAATGGTAGACAATTAATTTTCTAGCTAGTCTCTTTAAGACTCCTTCGTTTTCCGCAAAGAAGCATGACGAAGATTAAATAACTCATTTGGATTTTTAGGGTCACGACCTTGACCAGCAAAATCTTGAAGATGATAGCGAACACCTCGAAAGGGAGCTAAGAATTGACGTCGATTTAAAAATCCACAATCTATTAAAAAATATTTACCTAAATAATTTTTCAAAATTAAAGAGACTTCACTTAACGAAAAGAGAAAATAAGGTTTATATATATAGGGTTAACACATATAACTCTAATTGCTTAAATGAAATGAACTTGTTGCCCTTCACTTAAAATGAATAACAATACAATTTTGCAAATGAGCTTAGGGGCAATGATGACCTAATCGAAAAAGCTACTTAAGCCCAAACCATTTGGGTTGTTGCTTTTAAAATAAAATAGCCCAAGTCCAATAGCTTATTCTATACAAGCCCAACCTCTTTATAACTTAAAACTATTTCCTAAATTAGTCTAGGCCATTTTAATCAATAAACCTATTTTAATTAAAAACACATCACACACTAAACACAATAAAGATTTAGTTTGGAGACAATATCATATAAGTCTCGATAAATCATAACCTTCTCTTTCGGCCCTGAATAAATATTACAAATAAATAAAGAGTACTCCGAGGGATCTTATAGATATATTTAATTATAAGCTCCAACGGTCCGGGTCCGTTACCATTTTATCCTATAAATATAGTGAACTTAATACGTTAACTTTGTTTGACTTCACTATATGATTAGAGTATACTCTTGAATTAAATATTCTAATTATAAGAAAACTTAATAATTTTAATCAGATTAAAATTATATGTTAAAGTTACATCCATTGAGCAACAATATTTCCCTCATATGATACCGATAATTGAACATGGATTTTATTTATTATTTTACTTCTCCAATTACATATTTATCCTTGAGACCAACTTTTACATTTAATTAATGAATTAGATTAATAAAGTTATTTTATTAAACACTCGATTAAGATTCATCATTCGAACCCTAGTAAAACCCTCAAAATGGTAACTCTTAAACCTTGCGAAGTTATGAATTCCATATCTATATTCGGTCAAGATTCATCATTCAAACTCTAGTAGAACCCTTAAGACGGTAACTCTTAAACCTTGCAAAGTTATAAATTTCATATTTATGGAATAATGTTCTCTGTCTACAATCCAAAGGCACATTACCTACTCAAAGTTAAGGTAGGTATGTCTAAGTTACTCTAATTTGAAGTTTATGTATACAATAATTTTATTACACTGAACCATTAACTTTACGTGACATAGTTCAATGTATATAACCATTAATTGTCTCTCATAGATAACAACTTCATATAACCAGAAACCTAATTATTGTAATAGTTTTGGATATTTGATTATTAATGTTAAAACGAAAATTAAAGAGATACTATGGATAATGTGAATAAAACAATTTATATTTATTTCATATAATGATTTACATTTACATGATGTCTTACTCCAAGGACATAAAACACTAGCTTTGCCATAAATCTTGATAGGGAAAGTTAAATGTTTTCTCATTCGGGGTCAACACTGATTCAATCATTTCATCAAATAAACTCCTAGCAAGATCAGGCTTCCCAACCTTGCCCATGGCCTTTAACAATGTATTGTACACAACCAAATTTGCAGCACCCCTAAAGATTTCATTTCTTGCAAAACATACATGATTGCATTATAATCCCCTGCTTCACCAAACATGTTCCCCAACACAGAAAACGCGATGGATCAGGTTTCCACCCACTAGCTACCCCTCTCATACAAACTCAAAACTTTCTCAACTCTACCTGATTTAGCATAAACATCTAAAATAGCAGAATATGTAACCTCATTGGACATTAAACCACTCTATAGCTTTATCAAACAGATTACATCTTTTGGCACAAGTCATGATCGTATGATAGTAGAATAAGTAATGTTATCAAACTCAATTTCATTGCTTACCATTTCATTAGCAAGTTCCTCACCTTCCTCTCAAACCTCAAAGACTTCATAGTAACCCTGTAGAATATTGTTTACATGGGAAACAAAATCCGGGTTTTTATCCAACTGACGAAAAGATAAGCCGTTTGCCGAAATTTCAAGTTGTTGAGTATCAAAAGCGCATTTTCCTTAGTAGGTTGATGTGAGATTTCTTTTAGGGTAACCAAGAATGAAGAACCAAGAAAGCTTCCTCATTGTTCTGTAATCTGTCCATTACAGTGAAGATAAGCACGAACCTTTTAGGCTTGGTGGGTTTGACCCATGTGGACTTCGTCCTAGACAAGAGATTGGTTTGGTCTTTTTGGTTGGAGACAGAGTGGTTGTCGAGAGAGGCTTGATCCTTGAGCTACACAGAGGTACATTGACTTCCATTTCTTCGACTCTGCAGTCACAAAGACCGATTTACCCTATGTACCATATGTTTACAAAATCCAATTTATCCTTCCACCGTTTGATACACCTTCAAACAACTTACGTTTATGTAACCGAAAGAATAGAGAAATTTTTTTCAAAAAACCCTACTAAGAATTGCTCTTTTCTCTTCTCCTAGTATAGGTGTTGGACAAAGTCGTTTAGCTTTAAGCCAAAAAACACGTAAGTTGATAATTTAGCCTTTTCAATCGTTTTATTTTTAATTTTTTTAAAACAAAAATGAGAATATAAAGAAATAAAATGACAATAGAGAGCATTATTATTTTATTATTACTTTCTATAATACATTCATTTCGTGTCAAATCAATTTTATATTCACAAATTATTTACAAAAATCATGTATGTGAACATTCTTTATTAAGAATTGTAATTTGTTGAGAATGGAAAAGGCATCCAGATACTATAACTCATAATATGTATTAAGAAACATTTGTACTCATAATATGTATTAAGAAAATAAGTATTTATGCTCTATTTTCCGAGAAAAACAATAAAAAACAACCCCAATCTTAAGCATTAATGCACCTCTTCTCAGCTAGTTCGATCCCAAAAAGGAATGATCATCTCTCTCCAGTCTCTACTACTCGAACAGCACCTCGGTTGAGTGATGCCTTACAAAATCACTATTGCAAGAAAGGCTGATTCAACTTCCATGACATATAATGAAAACATTTAACAATCTTACAAACTCCAACAATAGGCAAATGTGTCGAATATTACCTATCCACCTCTCCATAAACAAATTCTCATACTCTTCTTTTCTAACTACCCTCCAGCAACAAAGTTCTACGGAGAAGATTCTTCCCTGGTCCAAAAAAGTCTACACCAGTTAAAAATCCCCTCTACACTCTATGCTATATATCTTCTCAAGTAGAACATTCAATTACTTGATTTAACCGTATTACTAACAATAATAATAGCTGAAACATCAGGTCGAATTAACAAAGTGGGAAAGAAATACACAGATGTTTTAGTAAAATAAATTGTCAAAACACAATATAAGCTACTTTATGCTATATATCTCCTCAAATATGAAACATTCAATTACTGGATTAAACAGAGTTGATAATAATAAGAGCTAAAACAAAAGCTCGAATTATCAAAATGGGTAATAAATACACAGATGTTTTAGTAAAATAAATTGTCAAAACACAACATAAGCTAGTCTATATTATATATCTCCTCGAATATGAAACATTCAATTACTGGATTAAACTGAGTCACTAAAAATACGAGTAAATAACGAAAAACTAGCAGAATAAAAGTTTATAAGTCAATTTAATAACCAAGTAACCAACATACCATATATCAAATAACACAAAATTGGGCAACTGAAAGCCCGATATTGACAAAGCGCCCGACTTAAATCAAAAAGCTTGCCTAGTGAGTACTGAAGTATTAAGCTAAACAATCGACTAATATCATTGTGATTCCATCTCCCATGGGGGTAAATTCTAAAATAGTTGAGAAAGAATCACATTACAACTAAACATATAAGGCAACAGGATCTCAGGATGTTACGATCATCTTCAATTCCATTAGGAAACTACAGATAGATAACGCAGTTTCTAAGTAACATCACTGTTCCAAAAATTGCATGTTACTCAAGCTAAAAACTCTACAAACAAAATATGAAAAGAGAAAAAAATGAAAGATTAAGTAACCTTTCCTGTAATCTTCTTCAATCCAGTCAAAATTTACCTTAATATACACAAATCAAAAAACAAAGACTATTATAAAGCCCATTCTTAAAGAAAATCAAAACCAGCCATGCATCAAACTGATATTTGTACCAATACAACAAAATAGCAACAAAATAGCATCGTGACCCACAAGAACACAATTGATTCGTTTGAAACCAAAGAACTAAAATTGATAAAATGAGATCTCAGACATCCAAGGAAGGATAATAGCAGCACAAGCTCTCAAGCCTGGCGAAGGCGAAAGCTCTCAGGCGGCCACTGCGAATGTTTGAGAAACAAGCCTTCAAAGTTGTCATCATTGACGTTAAACTCAAAAGTTCAAAATTGAACTTTTGATCAAAATATTTAAATTAGAACTCAAACAACTATTATGAAGCTAAAACATAACAATAATTACCATTCAGAAAGAAAATAAAAACCAGCCATACATCAGACTTATATTTGTACCAACAAAACAAAGAGTAACAAAATAGCCACATCAGAAACTAAGAACACAATTGATCCATTCGAAACCAAAGAACTAGAATTGATAAAATGAGATCTCAGACATCCAAGGAAGGATAATAGCAGCACAAGCTCTCAAGCCTGGCGAAGGCGAAAGCTCTCAGGCGGCCACTGCGAATGTTTTGAGAAACAAGCCTTCGAGGTTGTCATCATTGACGTTAAACTTAAAGTTCAAAATCAAAATATTTTAAATTAGAATTTGTAGAATGGGTGTCTTCAATTAAGTCAAAATTATACCTTCATATACACAAAGCAAAACACAACAACTAATATGAAGCTATAACATAACAATAATTACCATTCAAAATGACAATCAAAACCAGCCATTCACCAAACTGATTTTGTACCAACACAACAATATAGTAACAAAATAGCATCATTACCCACAATAAGAAACTAAGAACGCAATTGATTCATTCGAAAAAACAAAGAACTAGAATGGATAAAATGAGATCTCAGATATCCAAGGAAGGATAATTGCAGCACAAGCTCTCAAGCCTGGCGAAGGCGAAAGCTCTCATTGACGTTAAACTTAAAGTTCAAAATTGAAATTTTGATCAAAATATTTAAATTAGAAATCGTGTAAGATTGAGTGTCTTCAATTAAGTCAAAAGTATACCTTAATATACACAAAGCAAAACACAACAATTAATTTGAAGCTATAACATAACAATAATTACCATTCAAAATGAAAATCAAAACCAGCGGCGCACCAAACTGATATTTGAACCAACACAACAAAATTTTAAAAAAATAGTAACAAAATAGCATCATTACCCACAATAAGAAATTAAGAACGCAATTAATTCATTCCAAAACAAAGAACTAGAATTGATAAAATGAGATCTCAGACATCCAAGGAAGGATAATTGCAGCACAAGCTCTCAAGCCTGGCGAAGGCGAAAGATCTCAGGCGGCCACTGCGAATGTTTTGAGAAACAAGCCTTAGAATTTGTCATCATTGACCATAGACTTCAAAATCAAATTTTTTATTTTACATTAACAGGGATCTCAGTCTCTTATGTTTATCTTCAATTCCTTTAGGAAGTTGCAGATAGATAACGCAGTATACAAATAACATCATCATCGATCACACAAAAAATAAAAAATGTAAACTCGCCCAATGGCTAATTAAATAAAAATAAAAATAGAAGTTGAAAATAAAAGAAATATATATTGGGGATGATTTGGTTGATTTTTGAAATAGAATTACAGAAAGAGAGCATCTCAGAGAAAAATTTCCCCATAAGTTTCTTCACTGGTAATCAAAGTGCAAGGATAACAAATTTATCAACTCATCACTGACGCTCATGCACCCAGATCATCAATACGAATGTAGATTACAACTTTGGAGAAAGAAAATGAAAACCCTAAATTAATTTAACATCTTTGACAGAAAAGTGAGTGAGAGATGCCCGTTGATGCTCATGAGAGTATTTATAATGGCTATGAACTTAAAACCCTAATTGTGTAATGATCTTCTGGGCCTGTTTGGCATGTGCGTCATAAACCAAAGCCCAGAAGCCGTTTCCAAACAGAATTCCATTCCTCCTCCCGTCCCTTTTTTTCTCTTTTAAATAACTTTTTAGGTACATTAAGTTATTGATTGTTTACCCACTAGAGAGA